>NQII01001793.1:354477-377709 GCA_002778355.1 Clitarchus hookeri
AAAAAAAAAAAGAACTGCTAAAAAAATTTACTTGGGTTTTATATAATAAAAATTTAGTAGTAACGTTTACAAATATTTTCACTAACTGATTTTGTGCAAATCCAATTCTGCTAATAAATCATTTTTATAAGAAATGTACATTAACTCAAGTATTAAAAAATATTTGTTAACATACGCACCAATATTTTCTTACATACCAGCACAGTAATTAAATTACTATAATTGTTCAACATGACGAATGTTTTCTTGCAAAATGTGCTTTCTGAAGCACCCAAAATGGAAATACTAGTAAATTTTTATTAAAAGTAGACTTATTAATAACTTTTTTTTAAAAACATTTAACTAAATTGATTCTGGCAATGTATTCTTCTTTCATAAACAACAAAACTTGAACTTTTCTAACAATTCTGGTAGTAGTGCACTATTTTTCAATGAGCTTCGCATGTTTTACAGACTGATGCAGTGCTCCAGTTAGTGCAACTCTACTTCTACCTTAATGTCTCACCGACAGCAGGATCATTATTATGGAACAAGTTGCTCGGAAGATCAGAAGAGGAGGCAGAATCTGCAATGGTCTGTTAAGATGAAACCACGCCAGCATTCTCCTGGAGTGATATCAAATGTCGATTGAAAATGGAAATCACGGCGGCCAGAGTCAGAATCAAACCCACTTCTTCTCTTAATGCAAGGCCAGCGTACCACCTCTCTCAGCGATTGTTTAAATGCAATTTACCTACTTCGTCCTTCAGCATTGATACACAATTATCTCACATTTTTATTCTTTCTGAATCGACCCTTGTGCAAAACAAACTACCTTTCTAAATTTTAAATATCAATACCTAGGGCTAATTCTAGAAATAAAGAATTATAATGTCATAGAAGTTCAGGTACACAGAATTCAATTACAGCTTATCAAAATTTCTTCTCTCAGAAAAATGTTATGGAAATAATTACAGAAGAAATGTTAGAAGTGATTTAATAAAACGTCAAGCAATTTGACACTAATTATGAAATATATGCATACATACTTATAAAAATATAAATATGAAAAACAACACAAGCGAATCAATAAAATTTTGATCACAAAATAAAAAGCAAATGCATTATGGCTTTTGTAAATTAATCACTTTCTTACATGGACAGTCAACAAGAAAGAAGAAACTCTTATTCCTTCTTGACAAACAATACATGATTAATTCCAACAAAAAGCATTATCACAAATTTAAATGGTAAATTCATCTTTTGACAAAATTAACACTGTTAACGACCATTTGTAAAATATTACACAAAAATTTCTATCCAAATTGGCATAAGCCTCATTACACATTTGTTATTTCAAATCAATTTATATTAATTATGAATACAAACATTTAAAAAATGGCATGGAAAAAAAAGCAATAGCTTATGTATGTACATTACAGGCAATTCTGTAATACATGATTAACTAGTTAGTACTGAGGTTTGACAGTTTTCTAAATACTGACAATAGTCTGCATCAAACCTACCCTAACTAAGTATGTTGTGAACAACAAAACAAATTAATTGTGTGAAGATTTATAAGTATATAGGGTGGGACAAAATACAACTAAAAAAATTTGTGATGTGATTCCTTATGCAAAATCAAGTTGTAAATAAATTGGACACTTTCTACCTAAAGTGAATATTGAGGGAGATATGAGCCNGTATAACTAAGTATGTTGTGAACAACAAAACAAATTAATTGTGTGAAGATTTATAAGTATATAGGGTGGGACAAAATACAACTAAAAAAATTTGTGATGCGATTCCTTATGCAAAATCAAGTTGTAAATAAATTGGACACTTTCTACCTAAAGTGAATATTGAGGGAGATATGAGCCCCTGAAAATCAAGATTTTAAAAAAGAATTTTCGCAAAATATCATAAATGAATAGAAATGAAATTACAATTCTCCAAAGATAATTTTATGCTATTTGGATCTTCAACCTACTAGCACACACTCAATAATACCTACCATCCTCATAATGCACACAACTTTTTTATCACCAGGAACTATCAACATTTAATGCTGACTTATTGACCAGTAAGATACGACCTAATTAACAAAAATGGCCCTCTTGTTGCAACTGCCTAGGACCCACTGTTTTTGTATAAAATACACACGGAACTTACAGTGGCAGCGATACAGTTCCGGGCAAGTAGGCAATACCAATACATTGTATCACTGCAACCAAAGCTTTGCGTGTTTTTTTTACACGAAAACGGTGGGTCCTGGGCAATTACAGCAGGATAGCAATTTTTGTTAATTAGGTCATACTACTCAAACCAGCACCAGACTTCATAATTCCTGACGCCAAAAAAAGTTGTATGCAATAACATGGTAGCCATTCCTCTTGTTTTCATTATGGTGGGAAGTATTAATGAGTGTTGCTCTTAGGTTGAATATCCCGATAACATAAAACAATGTTCTGAGAACTGTAATTTAATCTCGCTTCATTTCTAAATTCGTAAAAATACAGTTTACAAGGACTCACATCTGCCTTAATACGTATTCAGTTAAGGTAGAAAGCGGCCTATATATTTTCCGCGTGATTTTGTATAAGGAATTACCTCACAAGGTTTGCCAGTCTAATTCGTACATTGTATATTGATACATATAAACCATTTCATGCAAAAGTTGACACAGGTTGGTGGTTAGTGTTCAGTGCAGACTGTTTTTAACTATTCAAATTGTATAAAAGTTTTGATTTTTATCACAAGAATTTCGACAGTGACATGTCCTAAGTGTCAGCTTGGCCACTTTTACAGATACTTAGGAGCACCTAAATCAGAAAGGCCACATGACCATGTATAAAAAGGAGCACGTTACCTATTAAACCAAACTGGAAAAGCAGAAATTCCTTTTCAAGCATGAAGCAACGTAAAAGTGGTCCTTCAAAAAGTAACGGGCAACTAAAGCATCTGCGTATACAGCCATGATGCCTTTGCACTTGGAAATTGCCTCCGTACGCGACTCCTAAAAAAACCGTGACTATCAAGGAAAACTGTGGACTTCTGCCAACAAGTGTGTTGTTGAGTGAACCTGATACGAGATAAGATGTTTGTCACATGGAACATGGAAGAAAAGGCCTGGTGCTCCTTCCCAAAAAATTTAAATAAAGTTTCATTTCAGTTTCTTTCAAGGGGCAGATGCACTTATGTCCTAAAGTTAAGATTAGGCTCCATCAATGAATGCCAACTAGTTATTCCATGGATCATGCTTATAAACTCCAGGTTCTTGAAACTCCAGTAAATCAAGCCTTTCAAGGACAGCCCAAAAAGACTAGTTTTGTTGTGTTGATTAATTTTGCACTATGGAACGAGAACGTTTGCTTCAAGTGCTACCTTACCAACACTAATGAGAATGATGTAACAAAGTAGAAACTAGAGCCAATGCAGGAAAAAAATGAAGTTGCAGATGAAACTGAAATAAGTAACAATAAAGTACTGATTTGTTTATGGGAGTTTTGTAAGGTCAGAAAATGCACTGTTAAATTTTTTTGTTGTTTATGGACAAAATTACTAACTGAATTAATGACATTATGTTCTAAACATACTGCAGTTTAGTCTCTGAAATTTTCTTTGAAGATAATCCCAATCTTTGGGTGTAGCTTTTTTTTTCTGGACATACAACAATCCCCTGCTGTTATTCTGCAGTTGTTTGTGTAGTCAGTTTTTTTGCAAAAGTCTTTCTGGCTATAAATCACAAACTAGAGATTTTCACAAATTTAATGCTGCATGAAATCCATTTGGAAAAAAAAAATGACGATATGGTTTACTAGTACAGCTGAAGTGATCCATGAAAACTCTGGAATATACAAGATGTCCATCATCAGCACAACTGCAATCAAATTCATTATGAGGCCAGAACAGCTCAATCACAGCAAGTTGCACTTGTTAGCATGATTACAGAGCACATGTCTATGGCAGTACTTGTGCTAGGACAATGAGGTGAAAAGTGTTTGCATACAGTGAAGATAACAAACACTACTATCAACACTGTGCCAGTTTATGCTGATAGCGTTTAAGAAAGTATTGTCCTGTATTAAACGAAAAACTCCTATTCTCATTACTCGCATACTCTGTCGCTAGGAACAATCAGGTAACCACACCAGAAATACACAGGTAAAAGAACTGTGCACTTTCCAAGCACGAAAAATCATGCAAGCAGACATGTTCAAAAGGTAATAATATGTACTATGGACTGCACAGAACCAATACATATCATTTCTTGTAAATAAGGTTTACAATAAATACTCCTTCTGGGAACTACACTGTGTTTGACAAATGCCATCCCAGAATGATCTTGACAACTTAATTTGGCCTCCCAGGCCAAAAAAAAAGTGTCCTCAAATACTTGGTAGGTTCTGTATAAGTTAGGCCAGATTTTCCACATACATGTACTGAGATGTTCTAAAGGAGGTAAAAAGAAGTACTTTAAATATAAGATGAAACCAATCCTCAACCTACTTCTATATGATATATTCTGTGTCACTATGGCACAAAATCTTGTAGGATTTATATTGCTGAATTTCTCGAGTAATGTATAGCACCAAATCTGGTGATAATATTTATGATATGTATAGACATGCAGACGGAACAATCCCAATACAAAGAGAATAACATCATGAAGACAAATCTTCAATGTAACCACATATGAAAAACATTTTGTCAACTTGGAAGACATTACTGTGCAACCCTCTACAGAAATTCATATCGTCTAAAAGGAATCGACAATAGCAAGTTACAGTTGAAAAACAACTAGGAAATCAGAACCATGTTAACTCTGAACTGTAGTACTGTATAACCACGATGTGTCCACAGTGTTTTCAAACTGACAAAAAAAACCTGAGTTCAAAATAAATTTTCACATTTACATCTATAAAACTACTTCCAAAACTGATTTAAATTTGGGGGGCGCTAATGGCTGAGCAACTGTTTATCACCTTTTTTATTTTATTTTGGCAAGAATTAGATTACGAATTTCTCACAAACATGATAGAATATCACAATATCTGCAGACTGTTTTCTTTTACTATTGACCAAATTCTAAAAGCTATTTGAAAAAATACTTTACAAATACTCTTTATGTACATTTAAATCTCTAAATGCAGATTTTTAATACCTCTACTGGTAGCATAGGACGAGGCTGCAATAGTTTCAAGAACTCCATTTTTCTTCCAGCTGCACTCCGGAGCCGTGTGCTTCCTTCTACCTTTCTACTCAGAACCTTTTTATCACTTGCATTATTTGCATTAAAGGCGTAATACAGACAAATTTTCCAAAGGACATCCAGGACTGCATGTTCACTCAATTGATACCTCCAGATGACCTTTGTGACTTGGTGATGCTGCACAGGCCTCCTTGCTCAGTTCATCATCGGAGCTTTAACAAACAACAGTTATTTTACAAGTTGGGTCTTTACTAAAACTGCTGAGAGTAATTAGGCAGTGGATGTGTTAGGTGGCTTCATTTTTTATATGACAAGCACAATATACCCTATAAACACACCAAGCGTACACGAGAATGCATTTCACTCCAAGAAATTCATTACAACAAACATGACGGTAGGTATTAATTAATATTGCCACTACCTGAAATGACGTCAAGTTTCCAGCAAATTAGGAAATGCGAAATTTATGGTTATTGTATTTACTCAAATATAGGACATCTTCAAAAATAAGTCCACAAACATATTTTTACTCTGATCTAGGACAAATTAATTTCTTCACAAATTATTTTGACATGTAATTTAGTATGACATTTACTTTCACATTTAAAGAAAGATTCAATAAGTATGTCTACTTATTCCAGAAATGAAACTTAATTAACAATATCATATGGGGAGGGAATGCTTGACAAATCAAAATTAAAAGCACTATTTATGCCCAAAAAATGTTCAAATTAACTGCTTGTGGGTAAATTCTAGTGTACTATACTTCAAATGCATAAAATAAAGTCTCACTTCATTGGTCCATTCCAATTTTTTCTAATAAGTCCTACAGTCAACTCTTGACACTACAACCCCAGGGATAATGAACTCAAAACAACAACCCTTTTTTAGGGCAACAGCAAATATTTTATTAAAAATTTAAAGAAATAGGTTTGAAAATAAACTTATTGCACTTATTTTGGTTGCTAACCATTTTGATTCTCTTCACCACTACTGTATGACTTGGAAGTAGGAAAGATCTAAACATAGACACCACCCCACTAACACATGACTAACTACAGTAGACTCCCGATTATCCGAGTCCCGGTCAACCGAGCCTCCGGGTTAACCGAGCTAGTCATTGGAAGATAAATAATAAAAATAATGCTCTTAAAAGCAGGACAATTAAGGCGAGAAGCGATGTTTCTTCATTTGACGTGCAAGGTTGAGGAGTCGGCTATTGCTAGGTCGAGCATTAGATGTCTCCTCTACTGGCTGTTGTTAGGATATGAAGGCGACTAATTCTAGGAAATGCTGGCCCACCCGTCTCATCTCATCGTCGGGATCACTCGGAACTTCTCGTATTGTCACAGTCACCTGACGCTCTCAGTTGTATCTGCGCTTGCGCTAAACGTGGTTTTGTTAGTGATTTTTATGTGCTTTTATTGATTTCTGTGATTTGAGTTCCACGAGAACTTTAAAGACGGCGATGAACAATTCACTGCAAGCGATGGTTGGCTGGACAGGTGGATAAAGAAATATGGCATAAGACAACCGAACATTAGTGGGGGAAAAACTGTCAGCTGACTCATCTTAAATTGCGGAATTCCAGAAAAAAATGGAAGAAATCATTTTTTAGGAAGGATTAGCCTCAGATTAAATCTTTAACTCAGATGAAACTGGTCTTAACTTTCGAATGCTATCTTCAAAAACCTTAGCAGCAAAATCTGAAAAAACTGCTCCCGGATTTAAAAAGAGTAAAGAGAGAGTCACAATTCTGGCTACCTGCAATGCTTCGGGTTCTTTGAAACTAAAGCCTCTGCTTATAGGGAAGTCTAAGAACCCAAGGGCCTTTAAAAATACAAAAGTAAACTTTCTGCCAACAGTGTACCGCAACCAAAGAAATGCATGAATGGAAAGCACTATTTTTAGTGACTCGTTTTTTTAATGAATTTATTCCTGTCACTGAAGTATTAAAAAAAAAAAAGCTCCCTAGGAAAGCTATTTTATTATTAGACAATGCGCCATCTCACCCAGATGCCCAAGAACTGTACAATGGTGATATTAAAGCTGTATTTCTACCCCCTAATGTGACGTCACTCATTCAACCTCTAGACCAAGGAGTTTTCAGAAACGATGAAGAGAATATACCGTCGAAGGCTTCTCCAGATGTTGATTGCAAAATTAGATGACGGAATGACTGTCAAGGAAGCCTTAAAGCAAGTCACAATGAAAGATGTAGCGTACTGGATTGCTTCAGCGTGGGATGAGGTAAAACCTACCACCATCCAAAAGTCATGGAAAAATTTATTTGGCTTAGATGGACAACCCAAACAAGTGCCAGAAAAGGAGAATGTGAACGAACTAGTTCAACTGGCCAATGAGCTACCTGTTGAAAATCAAATCAACAGCGAAGACATTCGGGATTGGTGCAGTGCAGATGTCCAGATGGAGATTACCAATGAGGAAATTATCGATATGGTTAACAATCCTAAACACAGTGAAGAAGACGACGACACGGACGAGCTAACTCCAAAAATATTACATTCCGATGGGTTGAAATCGATCAACGCTGCTCTTGCTTACATAGAGCAACAAGAAGAGTCTATGCCACATGACATACTGACTTTTCAGCGTTGGCGTAACATCGCATCATACAAGAGAGGACAGAGGTTAACTCAGAAAAAATCAAGAGATTTTTTTTAAGTAATGTTTCCAGTAACTTACAGGTCTGTAACTATGTTTATTTTACGTTTTCAATTACAATAAACCAGTTTTTACATTCTTCACATGTTTTACCACAATAACACCTAACCTCCGTATTATCAGAGTTTTACCGTATCCGAGGTGATCTTGGTCCCAATTACCTCGGATGATCGGGAGTCTACTGTACTGCCCCTTTCATCAACGAGCCAATGTTTTTAACCTACACACACCTGACGTTACTTACATTAAGTGCCAGGGTGCCAGGAAAACAATTAACTCTGTGCTGCGAAGAAAGATTGCTGTAATTACACTTCTTTCTGTTTTGGATCATGAAAATAAAAAATGTAGACAAAATAAATGATTGTGGACAAAAGTTGATTAGACTGAAAGAACGAAAGAAGGTGCATACTGGCAATGCTTTTCGAAGNAAATAAATGATTGTGGACAAAAGTTGATTAGACTGAAAGAACGAAAGAAGGTGCATACTGGCAATGCTTTTCGAAGAATTGGGGCGAGTACACAGATAACCTCAAAAATTTTATACAAACATGTTTCTT
The DNA here is from genome assembly GCA_002778355.1 of Clitarchus hookeri. Lineage (NCBI taxonomy): Eukaryota > Metazoa > Arthropoda > Insecta > Phasmatodea > Phasmatidae > Clitarchus > Clitarchus hookeri. Next base: position 362,911 of record NQII01001793.1, read on the forward strand.
CTATTCATCTATTAACACTGTTCTTTTGTCCATTTTTCTATGTCCACAGCTTATGAAAATACCCCCAAAACAATTATTATAGTGCTATGTAAATAAAGTCATGACAANATTTTTCTATGTCCACAGCTTATGAAAATACCCCCAAAACAATTATTATAGTGCTATGTAAATAAAGTCATGACAAGTTTCCTTGCTCTCATTGGCTCAGATTAGAAACTAGCAAAAAACACGTAGAGAAAATAGCACCATTCCAATTCTCGAAAAATAGTAGACTAGCCAGCAGAACTGCATGTAGGCATCAATATTTCTAGCAGACGAGAACATCCAGCAGCAGGCAAGACTCCACGCATGCAATATCGTAACTACACAAAACTGTAAGAACACTGACGTAAACAGCTTGGAAAACTAAGGAGTGACTTCCAGGATCTTGCTGAACACAGACTCAGTAAATTAACTATAGCCAAGATGACTTTTCCTTCCTACCCAGGTTTCATTTTCACTCTAACTCGCACTTGCTTAGCTTTCTCCCTAGTTTATGTTCACCCAAATCTAAACTCACTCTGAATACACTCAACAGGCCTGGCGAGGAAACCAGATTATATGTAAATGGCTAATTGCAACACGGCTTGAACCGTGGACCTAAGCTCTCTGACTTCCTACATCACGTCTCATCTGTTAGCAATCAGAGCCGGGCAGTACCCATGCCCTCAGCGATGACCTCATTGGTGTTCCCTAATGCAACCCATCTTCAGAAGGCAGATTTGTGACAGACTAACAGCAGGCAGAGATAAGGGCCAAAAGGCAACTTCATTAGTCCAACTCTTCAACCCTTCTCCACTGCATCTGAATCTGCTGGAAGAGGCAGACTAGAACTTGGTGTGTTGATGCTTCATCCCCGGACAGCAAACTGGATAGATGCTGCATTCACTTCCATCTTTCAAGACAATGCTTCCCAGCATTCAAAACCACTGGGAAAGGGCCTGGGACAAGTACCAGTTAGTTTTGCCCCATAGTACAATAGGAATAATACACTGGCCTGTAAGCCTACTGACATGCTCCCACAACACACCTCAGAGGCTCCCAAACACATTTATGCCTTATACCAGACTTAAAGGGAAAGAAAGACTGTGACCACAGAAGTAAGGAGTAGCCATTGCTAAGTGCTAAATCTAGCGCATGAATACTGATAACAGCCATTAAAACATGAGTCACACTGATGCACAGCATTTTAATTCAATTAGATGCCTTTATGCGGTGCTAGTACCTCAAACATTTACTCACTGTAAAATCTACACTGTAATTGTGATTTAGATCTCTGAGGAACATTCAATAGAGCATTCACAAAGTATCAATAGTAGTACATGGTTGGTTGCTTGTAATGGTTATTAATGCGTTAGAAGTGTGTTGGAATTTTGCTTTGGGTTCAATTCTCATTTTATTACACAACTCAGTGTTAAGTGTAGGAACTTGTGAGTTATTACTAGTAAGGGTAATTATGGTGACACTTTCGACATACCAATGAACACTCCTTGAAATAAAGTTTCACGCAAGACAAATACAGGCTCACTCAGGAAATAACTTAAACTTTCTACTGAACTACTGGGAATAAAAGATGTGTTATTGGGTTTCATTAAGATTTTATTAGTTAGGACTTGGCAAAAGGAACTCTAAAAAGGTGCGTAAAGAAAAATTAAAATTGTTGACCTCTTTACTAAAACTTAGACCAATCTCTAATATCTGGTTCAATCTTTGTCTCGAGTCTGATTACTTCAAATGATTCACCATCCTTAAGCCCGCCGCACATGCCCACACTCGCATTGGCCGTCACGAGCTGCGTGCGAGTGGCAGTATTTAAAACCTATGGCGCAGTACCAAACTCCGCATTTGCTCTCACGTGTCGACGCAGGCACGTACATGAGCGTGTACGCGCGTGTCGGCTAGGTGACCGAGACATTGTTTTCGAGTGGCAGTGGCGCGAGTGTTTGCAAAATGGAGGAACTCATTGAAGCTGTTCGAAGCAAAAAATGTTTATATGACGTAAAACACCCAGATTATATGAATACAAAATTAAAGGATTCTATTTGGAAACGAATCGCAGAGGCGCTGTATCTCAAGAATGGTAAGTATTATTTGTATAAATCTTACTGATATTATAAATGAACTGAAAATGTTGTGTAGGTAGATATGAAATTCTAACATTTATTTAATATACTCATATGTGCATTTTACAAAATGATTAAAAGTTCCATTGTTATTTGTTGTATTAATTGTCGAACGATATCAATACGCGCCCCGTTGCACGCTGTGGTTTTGCCAGGTCACTCGTCCTTCTACGGAGTTAAAATAATCCGTAAATTGGTCTCTTATTTCAAATGCTCTTTTCGAAACGCGTCCTCTCAATGGAGGCAAAGGCAGTAATTGTTGAAAATTTGGTAAATTATCATTTTCCAGGTCCAGGTCCTCATTCATATTTTTACTTATACGTTTTGTGCGTAAATAGTTATGCAAGACACAACACGCCATAACAATTTTGTCTACTGTTTCTACTTTCATTTCAAATGGCCGTAAAAATATTCTGAAACGGGAACTCAATATGCCGAATGCACATTCAACCGTTTGCCTTGCTCTTGAGAGTCTGTAGTTAAAAACTTTGTTTCTATAATTGTCTATCACTTGTCTCTGAGGGAAAGGTCTCATAAGATTTTCCATTAAAGGAAATGCCGCGTCACCAACAATAACATAAGGCACAACTATGTCTTCTCTTCCAGGTAGACCCTTGGGCTCGGGCAGATGTAGCTGTCTGTTCATCATGTTTCTCTTTAATATGCAATTATCAAATATATTTCCATCTGGAAATCTGCCTTTAGAACCGACATCAATAAATACAAATTTATAATTTGCGTCTACTACCGCCAACAGCACAATAGAATGATGTTGCTTATAATTAAAGAATGAGGAGCCACTGTTTATAGGTTTTTTAATTGTCACATGTTTTCCATCGATAGCGCCCACAGTATTAGGCATTTGCCATATATTTTGGAAATCGACGGCATTTTTCTTCCATATATCCAGTGTAGGTTCCGGCAAGTGAATAGGTTGCATGTTCCTCCAAATAGCTGAAGATACCTTGGTTATAATATTTGAGACAGTCCTTTCTCCCATTCTGTAACTATAAGCAATGCTCCGATACGAGTTACCGCTCGCGACAAATCTGTAAAGAGACAAAAATACATGTATTATATTTGATATAGTCGTGATTATTAATGATGACTAATTTTATTGCAGGAAGTGAAGCCAAGAAATCTTGGGAAAAACTGAGAAACAATCACCGAGATGCGCTTCGTCGACAGAAAATTTCTAAACCAAAAAGTGGATCAGGGGCTGTTAATATAAAGTCATGGCGCTTTCAAGAAAATATGGCGTTTGTAATCCCGTATATGGCAAATAGGCCAAGTAACACCAATGTTAATGAAGACATACTAAATGACGAATCATCTCATAGTAATTCAAATACTATAGAAAATGACATTGAAAAAAATGTTAATGATACGGATATTCATGAATCAGGAGTTGAAGAAACTGATGAAACCCCTGAATCACAATCTACTGGTACAGCAGCTGATCAAGGAAATAAAAGACGACGCAAAAAGAACACTAATGCCTTACTAATTAAATCGATTGAGGACCATGAACGTAGAGCAGCTAAAAGACAGCAAGAACGGGACCGCTTAACTAATACCAAAAATGATTTCACCATAAGCAATGTTAAAAATGATCCACTTTTTCATTTTTTTATTAGTATGTATGAGACTACGAAAAGATTGCCGCCACTATCTCAACACAATATTAAAACAAACATATTTTCATTGGTGTCCCAAGAAGAATCTAATAACTTGGTGGAATATTCGCCTCGTCCACATTCTTCCTATTCACAGAACAGTGATGCAAGATCATATTATTCATCATATACGCCTTCTCCTGCAGAACAACAGCCACATAGTGATGCAGGAACATATTATACGTCTACTCCTATAGAACAACAGCCACAGGAAGATGGAACACCAAATATTATAATCACTCGGGATAATGAACTGAACTTGGTACAACTTGACAGTTCTGGAAATATGTTTGCGCACTCGTCAAACTCTTTAAATTAAATTTATAAAATATTATTGTGCTTTGAATAGTTCCATTTCATTTGTAATTGTTTACCTACATAATAAACTTACCTTAAGAAAACGGCCAATTTTTCTTCAGTACTAATTCGTTCATGACCACCATATCCTTGATCTTCTAAATCTGAAGCAATCATCGCATGTACTTCTTTAAAATCGTCCCTATTCATTCTAAAATAATTGTTAAATTTGTCGTCTGAAAACTCAGAAGTTAATTTGAATTCTCCATGTGTTTTCCTTTTGGACATGTAAGAGCTCTTCCATATTTTTTTTTCGGATGATTTCCTTATTAACAATAATCTATTTAAAAACTCGTTATCACTGTCGGATTCTGAACTTAAATCAATCGCGTCCATCTTGTTTCGTTTTCGTCTACGGAATGGCAGAAGAGACACTGACTGATGTACGACTCGTGAAAGCAATTGCGGACACACACGTGTCCACCAATGTCAATGCGACGTTGGCGCAGTATCGTGAACGAGTGCGAGTGTGGGCATGTGCGGTGGGGCTTACAGTATGTAATTAGAGGAATGAAAAATCTAAAATTAAAAGGAAAAACTTTATTGCTGCTTTAAAATATGTTCAAAACTGCCAAAATTAATTACACATGGCTCGGTGATCCTATCCCTAGACTCATTTCTATTAATCTGTCTTAGGTTGGTGCCAAGTATTAAAATTGATTAATCCGATGATAATTAGTGATACCGCCGCAATTAAACGTCCCTCCATAAGTGTCGCATCCAGCAACTACACAAAATGAATACCAAAACCCCGAAACTACTTCCGGAAAAAACGGAACAAAACTGAAAACCCTACAATCGAAAAACACAAAAAAAACTAACCTCAATTAACAAAAAACTGAAAAAGAAATAATTAAACATAAAAAAAATAAATTAAAATAAATTACAACACAAAAATGTCTGAAAAATCTAAATTAAAAAAAATTGTAATACTAAAATAATTACTGAAAGCTTTAACCCTGTAAAATGGATGTGTGGATTGCAATTACCATTAAGTTTTATGTTAAGTTAAAATAAAAAACCTATTAAGGGTGATCAAAAACAAATTATTTAATATATATATTTAAGAAGATTGAAAACAAAATAAAATATTCAGCCAATATTTACTGCAAACAAAAGCTTTAAAACAATCTATAATACATTTATTATACAATGTTGCTTAAGGGACACCAATATGACAGTTAATTTAGGCAAATCATTTTTCTGCCAAGCCGAACTGCCATTGCTAATTGCTAGGCTCATGTTTTTACACCATGCCTCATGTCTTCATCGACAAACAACAAGTTTAATTAACTTAGACGATAAAGTAGCTGAATAATTGGAAAATCCATTAATGCATTTGTTAATTAATTAAAGCCTTAAGGCAACAACAAAGGAAATATACTGTATGCATTATTATCCATATGAGAAATTTTTTTAGATGCCAAATAAGGGAAACAAACTGTACACAGCATTTTTTTTTTTGCTAGTCTATATATACACTCCACTTATGTGAGAGAGGGAGAGTACTACAGGAGCACAACAATAAGAAGGATCAGCGCCACACTACATTGGTATTGCTACTTGTCTGCAAACGGTACCTGACTTTGCAAAAAAGGGTGAAGTGCTACTTGACACACACGCACCCATCGCCTTATCCACCACCAACCATCTGCAGCTGTCTAGGTTGGAACAAACATTGCTGGTGTGCCTATACAAATTCCTGTCTGAATGGCATGTTCCCTTCTCCATCGTGCCATTCCAGTGGACTGTGCCGAGACCACCGAGGAAAATCTGTTCCCCCAACAGGAGAGGCTAAACCTGTGATATACCACCACACTGCCAAACCTCAGCAAGCTCATCGTTGTTGAATAACTATGAAAACATCCACATTCAGGTGTTTGCAGCACTCTCTCCTGCATGGCGCACTGTTATCAGTTGTCACCAGAAAAATTCCTACATGCCCTGCATTGTTCTCTACTGTATTTGGTAACATAAAATAAAACCAATGTTTAAAAAAAAATAGTATTTCATCTCGCTACTTATTATGAGCTTCTAAAAAGAAGAAAGTAACAAATATATCTTATCTTCCAAAGAACGTAAAAGCTCTAAAAAATAAAATGGACTCTACCTTGCAGTGTATTTGGAATCTTCTAACAGAACTTGTAGTTTTTCATCACCAATGAGGAACATGGCCTCCTCGTACGTGGGAGGTGGCAGCTCCGCGGATCCTCCTCCCCCACTGCCGCCGTGGGACGCAGAGGCCCCGATCAGCGCTTCGTAGGTGGGAGGCAAGGTGACGATGCTCGGGTTGCGGATGATGCAGTTGGGCTGCTGGTTCCTCGACTGCTGTGCCAGTTCCTGTAGTCCCTGGAGAGCCAGGTAGCACACACACGATCACGAGAACAGACACTATGGGGGGGCCTACTACTACTGCACAATCTAGATTCACACAGCCATGCACACATAGCCCTGCTGCGTGGCAAGAAGGTTTTACATGACATGTTTAACAGTTTTTTTTTGTTGCAAATATCTCGGATAATCCTTATACTGTGATCCAAATCATTCCACTGGTGGACGACTACAAATGAACTTGACATATCTTCGGAGTTCTGAATGGGCACAGATATATTATTGTTGAACTGCAATCGGTTGCATTGAGAGATTTGGGTGGATCTTAATAACGAGGTCTTGAGAGCCAATGAGGGTGAAATAAGGTGAGAATGGAGCAGCACCAGAATGCAGGGGTAGGGGAAACAGGATATCCCAGAGAAAACCCACAGACCAGCAGCATCGTCCAGCAAGATTCCCACTTGCAATAATCCAGGAGAGACCCGGCCGGGGATCGAACCCAGTTCACCTTGGTGGAAGGCGAGTGAGTATGTGAAAGTGATTAAAGAAGTAGCATGGAGAATTTATCAGAGTTTGATGTAGAAGTATGAGGAAGTGATGAGTGTGTGTATCTTCAAGTTTTAACAAGGAGTGTTCAGTGTAACATTTGCTAATACCATCACAATGTTTAAAACTGAAAATAAAAAGGATGCAAATATTCTACACGCATCACAACCTCACACACTGAAAGGACAACATTCCATTATAAACAATGCCACAGTAATTAATAACACAGTCAACGAGACCTGTTACTAGTAATAATTTTGTTTGCTAAGACACATGCAAAACTTGTTTAGTCCATGAGAAAGACTTGCCCAAGAAAAGGCCTATATTTTTTTACATCTTTAGCTGGATTTGGGGCCCATTGAGGAACCACCTCGAAAAATGGACTTTCCGGTTGGTTGAAAGAAGCTGTTAAGATCCAATTAACATACATTGTGTCTTAAGTGAATTGACTACTAGACTGCTATTGACTATGGAATGACAACGGGCAAAGGTAGCTCAGTGTAGCATTTCTCAAATAGGTATTATTCAGCTGTAGTTGCCGAAAATGTTTCTGTGACTACATTCGCAAAATAATCTCTCCTTTCAACTTGGAAATTACCAGTTAAAAATCATTTAGGCAGTCAAGCTATAAAAATTAAAGTCTTGGAAGCTATTATTTGTGCCCTGTCATACCAAAAAACTTCAATACCTACAGCCTTTTAAAAATGTAATGAAAAAATTTACATACCCAAGATGTTATCGTTTAAATCCCCTGTGAAATTGCAGTCCACAGATAAACAGGTTTCTCAGCAGTTTGTCGGTTAAAATATATACTGGTAACGTCAGTGACTTTTCTCAAACTTTGATTTCAAAAGTGTTTAATTAACTGTGAACAGCATATGAGTTCATGTCAAGAGAGTTATGTATTGTCAGTCCTCTTTCCACCCTCTCATTGTCATGTTTGCTACTAGCAATCAAATATTTTTTCCAAAATGCATATCAAGCAAGATAATTTTTAAGAACTAATTTTGGGTGCCATTTTTTTAATAGTGCAGTCAAATCCAGAGTAATAATGTAAAATAATAAAGTTTTAGGAAAATTATAGTTATAAAATAAAATGTGTTGCCGTTCCCTGGTATTTTTTCCTTAGACTTTTTGCCAGCCATATTATATGGGCTATATAACATGTTGGCAAATCTATAAAAATGGCAAGAGAATAGTGAGGGAGCGCATGAGAAGACCCATCTGCGTGCGACAATTAAGCCTGCACACAGCCATTTTGTTCCATTTCTCCATTTTTCTATGACCAACATTTCTTTCTTGTTGCACTTATCGTAGTCACCCCTCAATATTTCCCAGTTAAAAGCGAAATTTTTTTAAACAACCTTTCCATCTCCCCTCCACACATAACATTCCTTATTAAACAGTTTGCATCATGGACGCCCCTTTGGGCACCCCTGTGTTACTGAATGTTTGCATAAACAAACTATTTAAGGGAAATTGACACTACTTACATGGAATGCCTGTCAAGTGTCAGCTGAGAACCTAATTAAAGTCAGTTACAACGAATAAGGTACTGTTATTGTTACTTAGTCAAATATTTAACCTATGATTCAAATAGTTTCACTGAGCGAGGTGGCACAGTGTTAAACCACTGGACTCACATTCAAGATCCTCGGCCGGGTCAATCCCAGATTTTCGCAAGTGAGAATTGTGCCCATCAATGCAGCTGGTCGGCTGGTTTTCTCTGGGATCTCCCAATTCCCCCGCCCTTCATTCCTGCTCTGCTCCACTGACACCTCATTTCACCCTCATCAGCTCTCAAGACCTCGTTAAGAGTCATCCAAATCTATCAACTCAACTCGCATTCGGGAGGATCTGGGTTTGATTGTCAATCCAGTCATCCTGATTTCTGTTTTCAAAGGTTTCCCAAAATTACTTCAGGCAAATACTACGAAGGTACCTTACTACAGGCCATGGCCAAGTCGTTCCAGTAATTACTTCTCTTAGCAATATGCTCCATTTCTAATGACCTCGCTGTTGAAATGTCATTGAGTCCTACCTACTACATAATCGTTGCACCCAAAATTTTCAAGGAAATCGTTAAGTATAAAATGTGTAATTATTATATGATGAAATATGGTATAATGTGAAAACCACTTACTCAGTTTTTGTAAAACAAAACCCAGCTCAATTAAAATAAATTATCAAAAAAGCTTCTATATGAAAAGAATACATTAAAACCAAATTTGTGATTAAATCATACAAAATATAAAGACACAAACTGAAATTACAAAATAAAAATAACTAACCCAAACCCGACCAAAAAAAAACAGAAATAAAAATTTTTGCTATGCATGTATGTGTGTCTCCAAGTATGTATGTCACTCTATGTATCTCTGTATAAGTGTGTGTGTGTGTGTGTGTGTGTGTGTGTGTATCAATTTTCAGTTACATTAACAACAAAACCTCACTCAACTAAGACACCCTTATTTCCCTGGTAGAGCAAAGTGAGAGAAGTTTAAGTTGGGTTAGGTTTTGTTGTTAATATAACTCAAAATCAATATAGATACACACATACTGCTGGACGAGATAAGAACGTGGCTAGATGCACTTTGGCCCATGTACACAAGCCACAGTGCCTCTGATGACTCGGCCAGGTTTCAAGGTCCCGTCACTATCACCTCTTTGCACAGACTCCAGACCAACCTTCTTTACTGCTGCTTCTCTCTGCATCCAAAACCACTTGCTTTTCTCAACTTCGTTTAATCCTGTACTTCATCTATAAACACCACAAATGGTCTCTCTGCCTTCCATTAAGCACGTCCAAGAATTAGCCTAAACGAGAATTGCATATGTTGTCATAAATGGCTGTCGGTAAACAAAATCTTTTTCTACTGTAAAATTGAATTCTTCTAAAATCTAAGTGCCTTTTACTGTTCACATTTCTTTGCTGATGTCAAACAGGCGTACACATTTTAAGAAATTGATACACTTATCTCCAGTTTGATAAATCCAGTACACTAGTTTGTACAGTGCAGTGACAGTGTGGTCTTTTATTTCTCCAGTTAGCTTAGCTAGTGTCTCATCAAACCCTACAGTCTTGACATTCCTAATCAAACTTTGCTCTCCATTCTTTATCTCACTTATCTTTTTATACATTACTTCCTTGTGAGATTAAAGCACTAAATCAGGACTAAACAAAAAATTACTTCAGACTTACGCTACTGCAGAACTATGTCGCCTAGGAAACCACAGAGGGTCTGGCAACACATCTCTGTAATGGCATACGTCTGAAGTATTTTTTCAAGTAACTAACAATCCCCATTGCAAGTATAATAATAAAGATATTTTTTCTCCTCCATTATTCCTGCTTTTTGAATTCTTTCCATCAAGCAGCCATCTCACCATGACCATACGTAAGCCTGCTATCCTCAGCATCTAAGGAATTTCCTTCCCCTCTCTCTCTACAAAAAGGAAGGTTCAATATTTGCATTTATCATCTGCTTATCCACCCCCAAAAAACCTTCCTGCAAAACATATTTCTTTGCATGTTTCCTCTGTTTATATCATTCCTTGTTTCCCTGTAATACATTTTACTTCTCTATAATATCTTGTGATTTCTGCCTTTATTTAACTTAGTTTTCTCTACTATGATTATTCTTTCCTAGCTTCACACCTCTCCTCCCTAGTCATTTCTGATGCTTTTAAAAGATTGTTTTTTACCCTATTCACGTTTCCATTTACATTATTTCCCTGGCTTAGATTGCAATTACACCAAGCACCTTAGCAAATCTAATGAGAACTAAGTAGACCTCAGAATGTAAACATGGAATGTGAAGTCAGAGAAATCTTAGAATATGGAACTGTCAAGACCAAGCAATACGTAACTACAATTTAAATAATAATGGAAAAACTTATAACAAGCCCCTTGGATGGAAGGTGATCAGTAACCCAATCAGAAATTCAGTACGCCATCATGTCCTGGCTTCGATGACTTAAAATTGATTTCTATGCTGAAAAAGAAGCCTTATCTGAAACATTGGAACAAATGCATTGACAAGTTTAGACGCTATGTGGAAACACTATTAGTACCAAGGGAATAGGCTAACTATAGATTTAAGTTTTGGTATGAGGGGTTTTATTAATCGCCCTCACAATAACCTTAAAATAAGGATATGTGCACATATGTATGTGTACAAATTACACTGCTGGCCATTACAATTGCAACATCAAGGACATAAGCAATCACAGTCAGATTTATTGTACAAAATACTCATCACTCTTGCTCGGCACATTGGAGCCTCACGACGCGGCATTGAGAGGAAGAGACTTTGGATTTCCATCTGGGTATCTCTGACCGTGTTGCTTCGATGCATACCCAAAGTTTGTACGATGTGGCAGGCAATTCGTTGTCCAATTACGAATATGTTTTCAATGGGCGAGAGATCCAGTAAACATGCAGGCCAAGGAAGCAGTGAAATAAAATAAAATAAAATCTTTGGTCGCCACTATTATAGCGCCCTAGTGCACTGAAATAGTAAGGCACATTCTCTGTCTATGGATGTTAAAAATAATCTGACAGTACTTTGTTACACAGATGAATATTACAAGACGTATCATTATGCTGGTTTTTCATGCTTGCTTTAACTAACCTGGCAACTGTATGCGGTTCACTCAGCAATAGCAGATGATCGGCAACAACAGACAGACCATCCCCCATACAATCTCTTAAATCAAGGGTTCACTGTATTTTCTCGTAACCAAGCTGAAATATTTGGTTGCAAACAGTAACCTGGCAGCCAGAATGAGTTGAGTGAAGAGATTTTGGCGGCTCAACATCAAGGTCTTGAGAGCCGATGAGGGTGATTGAGGTGAGTATGAAACAGCGCTGGAATGCAAGGGCGGAGAAGCTGGAGATCCCCGAGAAAACCCACAGAGCAGCGGCATCGTCCGGCGCAATTTCCACATGCAAAAATCCAGGGCTGACCCTGCCGGGAATCGAACCCAGTTTGCCTTAGCAGGAGGCAAGTAGTCTAACCACTACACCACCGTGGCCCCTGGAGGCCAGAAATTTTGCGCCATAATTTATGTTGAATTCAAACTTTGCCTTTGGTTGAGTATTTGGAAAATTTCTGTACATCCATTTTTACATCCCAAAAATACCACTTTTGTTTTTAGCTCCCTTAGAAAGTAGTTTTATTAGCTTTAAGTGCATGACTTCATAAATATTTTTTGGTAATGATGTTGCCAGCTTCTTCAGACGCAGTCTGATGTGACTGCAAGTTAAAGTGGGTTTAAACTGTTTGTGGTTAATTGAGCACTTTCAAAAGCCCTGCTTAGGAGCTAACTTTCCTCACGTGTCCTGCCATATGTAAAACTAACACTGCTGTGGGGCTGACCACTTTATCCATACGCCATCCTAGTGAAGACATGGAATTGTTGGGAATATATATGTGTTAATAATTTGCAAATGTGTATAAAACAAAAAATCAATGCTGTGGAGTCGTGAGTTTGAGCAATTCTGGGTGGAGTTGGATTCTGTTAAAACATAACTCCTACTCCAACTAGAGTAATTAAAGAATTCATTTTTGTATTACATACTTCACTGCGTAGTCTATGTACTTCCAATGGAATTTAAAACATTTTCTTGGTTAAAAATTTTATGTAAACATAACATGTATTGTGTAAAATGAATATTTTTTTATTCGCCCAGTGATGATATAACAAAGTGCCTGCATTCCAGTGTGTAATATAGTAAATATGTTAGGAGCAGTAATTTTTCATCAAAGGTTTGTTTCAAAAAGTGTTTACCATGAACAGACTATACTCTCATTAGGTAATATAATTTCTACATGTAGGCCTACAACATATCTGCTTGAGGTAATTATCCAGTTTAGCGGCTTTTCTGAATGAAACATCCTAGACCAACAAAAGTAGCATTAATGGGTTCTGCACAGCTTACCTTGTTCATATTTAGGAGGACATAATGTTAAAATAAGTAGAACGTATCAAATAAAATAGTTAAAAGTACAAGCAGCCCGCCGCTTTGTTTACATCGGACGCCATAATTTTCGGTGATTTTCGGCATTGTGCCGTCACCTTATTGGCTGTAGGTCGTTGACGTCATTGTAACTGTCTTTTAGACGTCATCGGCATGGAATTTCAGTTGCTGTTCAGGTGGGAGATAGTGTGGTTGTGTTGTTGCAACCGGGTGTTGTGACGTCCGTATCCGACTAATTTAAAAACTGAGAGTGCAAGAACGAGTGTTTCTGTGCGTAATATTCGCATATGTGGCGGGTGTTACTTGTTTCGTCGAGTGAGGTAAGGTGTACAACAGGATAGTTTAAAACCCTAAAATCCGAGGTTAGTTTAAAACCCTACTATCCAAGGTTAGAATAACACCCTATAATCCTACGTTAGATTAACACCCTACAATCTTAGGTTAGATTAAAACCCTTTAATACATGGTTATTTTAAAATCCTACAATCCTATGTTAGATTAACACCCTACAATCGTAGGTTAGATTAAAACCCCTAGTATATTCGTGTTCTGCGTAATTAGTAGAGTGGGAATATACCACTTTCTGGGTTTTTTTTTTTTTTTTTTTTACAGAAATGCAGCTAAACTGGATAATTACCCTTCTTGAATATTTATAATTCTATTTGTTATTTATTAAATTAACACTTTGTCTACTTATACATTTTTTAAGCTTTATTTCACTGCTACGTCATATTTTACTGTGTTTATACAGTTTTAGAGATAGTGCGTGGGTGAGTTAAGAGATTTGGGCGGCTATCAACATCCGAGGTCTTCAGAGCAGATGAGGGTGAAGCGAGGCGAGTATGGAGCACCGCCAGAAAGAATAGACGGGGGAAATGGGAGATCCCGAAAAAAACCCGCCGACCAGCGGCATTGTCCGGCAGGATTCCCACATGCAAAAATCCAGGAGCGACCACACCAGGAGTCAAACCCGGTTTGCCTAGGTGGGATATACAGTACTAGAAGTTAAAAATGCATACAGATGAATACTTTTTACCACAAGCGTCTTAAATTTGTGGTGTACTTGTAGCAGTTATGTGTAGCTGGGACTGAGTGATTTATGTCAATTGTACTGAACTCCTCAACGTATTCATGCAACCTTTGTTTGCACTGAAAACTTGAACGCGTCTAAAACTATATGTTAGTTTCCAGGATAAGATAGGTTATTTTAGGTGTAAATGAATATATTTTAGGTGTAAATGAATATATATATATATATATATATGTGTGTATATAATACCTCGCAATGCTGAAGTATAATTTGTGCAAGTAGTGTTTATAGAAGCATTTCTGTAAATGGTATTCTTGGGCTACTGAGATTTTACTCGAAACTCATCTAAAACTGCGGTTTTCAATGCCAAGTTCAGTGCCTTCCATATGGATGTAACCTCAATATGTATTGGGTAACACCAACTGATAATAAATTAACAAATCAAATATTGCAATTTGAATTCTTCCGAGTACTAACTTTTCTTGACTTAACATGAAGAAAATGAGTACTGAACTCACATTGTAATGTCGAATTTGGAGGAACCTGTGAGATCCAAGAACAAATAAGCTCAGTACTAACCATTTTTGTTGCCATGAAAAAGCTGCAGAAATTAATAATCAATATCTTTCTAAAGATTTCTGTTATGAAGCTGTGATCCAGCTTTCATGGGTTTTCTCAAAAGGTATTTTCCCCATCTTTTTTTTTTTTTTTTTT
>NQII01001793.1:377830-405958 GCA_002778355.1 Clitarchus hookeri
ACCATAAAATACCTTTCATTGTTTTTAGAAAAACTCCAAGTAACTGTGAAGGATAGCAACTTTTCTTAAAAATAATGACATTTTGAAAATTATATTTTTGAGTTCCCACGTAAAGACATTTACGACTGAGGGTGATACAATTATATTCAAATATAAACTTCTTGCCAGGAGAGAGCATAGTTAATGACATCTTCTGAGACACCTTATGATTAGTGAACACACGAGAGAGAAAATCAACGATCAAATAGTGATTTTTTTTTTAGACCAAGCTTTGTCAGTATCCCTGTGCACGTTAACAAGTGAAGAGGTTTGGATGGCCTACGAGGATGAAACGAGATGGATATGGTGCAGCACTGGAATTAAAATATGGGGGAATCAGGAGAACATTAAAGAAAACCCACTGACAGGCAGCATCGTCCGACTCTATTCTCACATGCAAAAATCCAGAAGTGACCCCACCTGGGATCGAACCAAGTATGCCTTGGTGGGAGGAGTGCTCTAACTGCTATGCCAACCACAGCCCTGCTAATGGAGTGGAGCACTTCAACATTCACGTGGTTTGTGATGAGGTGAAAAGTTTTCCTTTCAAAATATATGGTAATTTCATTACATCTATTATATAATTGTAATTTTGTTTTCCTGGTGATGAAAGCCTCAGCTGGCAAATGTATCCAATGGTAATACTATGGTGAATATGAGCAGCTTCAACAACTTTAGAAACTATCACTGATGGTATGTGTAGTTATCTATGTACTAGAGCTTTATCTTAATTTATAAACAGTAACATGTTTTATCCGAAGTAAAAGTTAATAATTACCCGTAAAAGAGCTCGTTGTCGAAGGAGCATTTGAATAACACTCTTTCTTCTAAGGTATAATATACTTTTCACAGCTATCATCAGTCCCGAACATATAAAAATTGGCCCTACCAGCCACATGTGGCCCATAGACGTAAAAAGGTAGCCAGTACCATCTCCTAGGGCTAGTACAGTAAGCAATGTACCTATTGCTAAAAGCACAACAGACAACGCGAAATAGGAATACGACGTGCAGTCGCAGTGACCTAACATCGATGGCTCAGGATACAACTGATCCATTTGCCTCAATCTATGACGCAAATACGCATTTTCCAGGACCGATGACATCCTCTCTTATGTAGGCAGCCGTACAGTAACAGAAAATCCTCCACCATTCAAAAGCAATCACAACCATTAAAACCGAAATATTTAAATCGCACAACTTCAACCCATCTTCTCTGTACAGTGCACCAAGGCCATTACTGTTTTGTTGATTTGACGTCCAGGCTAACCAAAGCTTTAAAATACAATTATCGTATACATATAATAGTTCACGTATTTGGTACCATAATTCCTCCCCCTCTATTCTAGTACTTTTCCTTTCATAATAAAGGGCATGTTTCCTATCCCTCTGTCTCCTGTAAAATTATCTGTTAAATATAATAATGCATGAAACAATTATTTAATTATTTCCTGTCAAAAGGGTTTTTACAGTGACTATGCCGGTTTTTCCCTTTCTCATCTAAATATAGTTTAGCTATAAGTACACTTAAGGAGGTTCTCATGGCCAAATTCAGGCCATGGCAGCCCAATCCCTCTTTACCGTGATAAATGTCTCCTTGCATGAAATCCCTTCCTTGTAGGCGTATGACTCTTAGCCCTGAGCGGCACTTAACTCCGCAAAAACCTCAAAACTCGAAAAAACCATCAATCGAAACTCGAAAAAAAAAAAAAACCAAAAAGTCAAACGGAACACACACAAAGTGACATCACAACCCCGGCGCCGAGGTTCAAAAATCCGAACCATCACCAACGTCGGCGAATTCAGAAGAATTCTTTATCATCTGGATAAAATAATATTAATTTTTTAATTTGCAAAAGGAAATATCCCCCATCCCCCGTGCTCTCCTTGGGGTCAAAGTTACGCGAGTCACAAGCGCAAAAAAAAAAAGCTAAACCTAATCGAAATGATTGTAAAATGAAAACTATTTTCTTTTACATAAAGAAATGCATTTCACAAAGCAGCGCATATAATTGAATATTGAAAGTACATTTTATTTATTTATTTATTAAGCCTCCACTTTTACACAACAAATGTGCTAGGAATTATGAATTTATGTTCATTAAAAAGATATACAGTACATTATTAATAAGAACATAGAAAACTCACACAATAAATTGTACAATAAAAACAAACTAAAATTCACATACCTAATACCTATAATAACACGTTAATTACAGTAGAAATAAGTTGGAAAGAAAACACACAATTTGTTAGCACTTTTAACATGCACAATAATAATTCTTAAACTTCATCTCAAAACATTTTTTTTAAATTCTGCTTTATTATTACTTTGTTCTAACTAGAGAATGCACATGATTTTCGCAAATCCATTTAACACTACCGAAACTGTTGGTTGTAGATGGAAATTTTTGCAGTAATCCAGTTCGGCACACACAAGGGTGTTAGGTCCCTCTCTTTACCACTAGAGTAAGGCTGTTTGGGCCACCTTCCATGCCTATAACTTTAAAGTAACTTCAGAAACTATGCCGATCCTGTCAGTAGACCAGTAATTATGCAAAATGAAAAAATCGTAAATGGGAGTTTAAACACACTTAAACGGTCGTGAAGCAACCAAACTTACAAAATAAAATGTGTAAAACAATTCACGCATTGTGATTACATACTTGACCCTCGTACAAACTTACAGAGGCACTTACACAGAATACAGCATTTATGGCACGCTGCCAGACTACACTGCAAAAACCGAGCAGTTAGCTCTGAAAACAAGTTACAGAAATTAAGCCCCTGGCCACATGCCAGCTAGCAGGGATGAGGGAGCAATTTTCTTGTTGCCAGCTTCATTATTCATATTTTTAATTTGTTTTAAAGGGTAACATGTGTATGATGGTGACCGAGGTAATAGAGGTAGTAGCCAGAACGGTACTACAAGAAGACCACAGTGCTTCTCGCAAAACTCATTTATGGCTCGTTGGAGGCGATCATGTGCTCGATCAGGATCCTGGCCGATACCAACCGCGAAAGCCAGGAACGTGAGGAGAGTACATCACACAAAATAACTGGCAGGTTCGGTGGAAGCAAAACCAGTTACATCACTAGTGGTAACAATCAAGGGGCTCAGAAGGACAAACCTACCATAGTGACACAACCCCCATCAAAACCAGTCGAACCCACAGTAACCAATAATGGTAAATAGGTAAGTGATAAGACTAAGAAGCTGCCCTACCCATTCAAAAACTGTCTAGGCGAGCAGTACCACTGGCATAGTGATTGCCCTGGAACAAAAAAAGTAATGGCAGCAGGCGCATAGGACATTCCACCACCGCCGGGAAATGAGCAGAAGGGGTAGGTCGATCGGACATCACCTCCTTAAGTCAACGAGTTGACCCGACCCTAACACCTCAACAAGTCCTACTTCAGCAGTTCCTCACATATCAACAGCCTATACCAAGTAAGTTCATACACATTCCAGCGTACACTAACAGTGTCAAGTGCTATGCCCTTATTGACATTGTTACATCCCAAAACTTTGTCAGGCCAAGGTTTGTTGACATGAGAACTCTGAGGCCTCACAGTGCAGCCATTCATTTAGCCAAAACCAACAATAGCAGGAAAACTATGGGAGAAGCCAACATCACTGTACACAAACGCGATCTCGAGATAACCATGGTAGCACTCGTCATCAACGAGCTATGAGAATATGTCATTCTCGGCTTCCCATGGCTAACAGACAAAAAAAACATTGTTCAGCCAGCAGCTAGGAGATTCCATTTCAGCAAAAGGGACCATATAACAGTCTACAATCTAGACCCCTCCCTAGCAACAGTGCACCCAGCATTAAGGTTGACGATCTGGACCACGAAGTATCACCAGCTCTCTGTGATGTGGTATAGTGAGTGCTGGAAAAACGATGTGACGTATTTTCAGGTGCGGATCCATAATAACGTACCAACATCGCGGAGAATGCAATACCCACTGAACATGACAGGCCCATTTTCACACCACCACATAGCTACTATATGGTTATTGAAACCAACAGAAAGCCGATACAATTCAGCAATCACACTGGCACAAAGAAAGATAGAACATAGTGTTTCTGCATCGATTTTCTACCCCTCAACCTGGTTACTGAAATTGTCCCCCACACCCTCAACACCGGCTGTCCTTCCCCGAAGATCATAAATTGTCAATGTTAAGGATGCACTCAACATATTAGGAAAGGCCAAAGTCATATAATCCCTGGATGTGTGCAGTGGGTACTGGCAGATTCCAGTGAAACCAGAAGACAGACACAAAAATTCATTTACGTACTGGATGAAAGGCAGTTTCAATTCTGTGCAATGCCATTTGGGTTGAAATGTGCGCCATCCACATTTCAAGCCATGATGGTTCAGGTACTAGACGGTCTGGTAGGCGACTTCACACTCGTCTACCTACAAGTAGTCGTAATTTTTTCAGAGATGTGGTGCACTACATTCACGACCTTTCCCTAGTACTGGAACGCCTCGCAATCAATGAGCTTACATGCGCGAACCACAAATGGCACCTATGCAAACTACAGCTGGACCTCCTATGCCACATTATGGACAAAGATGGTAAGATACCGAACCACGAACAACTGCGAGTAATCGAGGACTACGAGAGACCACGCACCAGAAAACAGGTCCACCAATTTTTTGGCCTGCTTAACTGGTAGCACAGGATTATGCAACTGCACCTCTCACCACACTCATGTAATGCAGCCGCGAGTTCGAGGGGAATGCCGAAGCTTATGACAGTTTCCTGACCATCGAGAGCCGCTTCAGTGAGTGTAAGGCCCTAGTGTGCCATGACCCCAGTCGACATCTCTATGCCCAGACGGACACTTGCGAACAAGGCCTAGGCGCAATCCTCTTCCAACTTGGAGACGACAACGAACAGCTTATTATTGATTAAAGCAGTGCCAAGATCAGGTAAACCGAAAAACGATATGGTACCATCCATATCTGGATTAATAGCACTTCACACTTGTACTGACAACCGCTGTCTGGTCTGGTTGCACAGTTAAGGTGAAGCGCGGAGCAAACTGACTCACTCGTTAATGCTGCTGCAAGTGTACGATTTCAATGTATAACATGTGCCAGGTATGGACACCCACCAAGCCGATCTACTGTCCAAGTCACCAGGTGCAGAAAACACTGCATATGTAGAGGAAGAGTGGGAAGGGATGCTCCCCCAACCATATTAAACATGACGGTGACACCATCAGACGTACCTGTGCTAACTTTGTTGCGCCAGACATCAAGCTCGACAAGCTCTGTGATGCTGTAGTAAGGTCGCAAACAACCATACCCGACGCGCAGGCCAAGGTCACACCCTGAAGTCAGCAGACCACAGACTGGTGGTGCGTACTCAACCACCTACTCGAGATCAGGCCTCGTGGAGAAAACACCGCCTGGAAAATCTATGTACTAGCTGCACAATATCCATGCATACTCCACTTTATGCACAGCGCGACATTTGCAAGCCATCCAGATGCGAAGCAAATCACACATGACCTGTTACATCACTTCCATTGCACTCGACGAACGCGATTATGTTCGAGTGTGCTTACCATGCAATCACTTTAAGACTCGATGTGCCGATGGCCGACAACAGCAAGAACCTAGAACACCTAGGAGTTATTTGAGATGGTAGCCCTCGACCTCATGGGCCCCTACCCCAAGACAAAGAAGGGGAAAAGAGCGGTGGTGATTGTCACCAACCTGTTCTCCAGGGGGACAGAGGTGTAGGCGGTGTCCAGCACGCGCACCAAGAACATTGCCCACGGCCTGGAGAAAGAGTTTTTATTATGGTGGGGATATTCCCGAACGATACTGATGGACAACGGGGCCCAATTCGTTGGACGGAAGTGGCGCGGTCTATGCACAAAGTGGGGGGTGACACAAAGCACAATGGCGATCTACCATTCTAGTGCCAACCCAAGATCTCAAGGTCCAGCTACGCCTCCGAGTGGGGAAGGACCACACGACCACACTCTGCTGCCACACCAACATGACAACAGACATGTAATCTGACTTGAGTTGGCCCTCCCAGGCGAGTACAACTGTCTGCCAGCAGAGGGACCCAGTGAGAGAGAGAGCAGCACCACCAGGCAATGGCAAAGAACACAGGAGCTGGAAGCATCTCGTGTCCACCAGGCTGCATACATTACGAAGTTGGTACTTCTTACTATGCGACCACCGAAGCAACTACACTAATGACAGAAGGTCTTAGTCAGGGAGTACCTGCTGTCCTCGGTGCGAAAAAATTTTGTTCTGGTCTTAGAGCCAAGTGGAGTGATCTGCACATAGTCACCAATGCTTTAGGGTCCACCACATGTCTGGTCCGCATAAATCGCCGATGTACAATCTGCATCCACAGGGACGACCTCAGGTGAGCTTTGCAACAGGAAACTCAAGTAGAGTCTGCAGACACTGACCAGCAACAACCACCATGCGATGAACCATCAATGCAAGTGGCAGAATCGTCCGGCGACCATACAATGCGGTATTTGTTCTACCCAATGACGCTCGGCGCCCGAATGTCCTCAAGGATAACTCCAGCAGAAGCTACTACAACACCTGCATGTATCACAATGCCCTGCATCATGACACCCGATGTCGAGGTACCCTGCATTGAAGCGTCTATTCCAGTGGACCCTGCCAAACTTCGTACGGACAAGGAGACATCTTGAGGCAGCATAGCAGGACAGACTGATATCCCCACGGCTGTCAAATAGACAACGGAGACCACAGAGTGCAGCACAGCAGGTACACTATGGGCGGCCAGTTAGACGTCCGAGAGGAAACACCTTAACAGTGACACCTGCGACCCCACTCAACATCACTGACTAAACCAACGCTCCCATACCATGTAGCAGCAGTGACGACGAGAGTGGAAACAAGAGCGACATGCCTCCACACCATTCCAAGCTGCCTCGTCCAGTCATCCAGGTCCAGTGCATAGTCTGTCGGAACTGTACATCCCACAGCACTACCAGGCATCAGCATGCCCATACTTCTCCCTCTGACACCACTCAGAACAACACCAGCAGAGCGACTTCCACAGCGGTGTTTCAAACTGCGGCCTCGCATAGCCCGGCCGTCAACTCCAGTGTGCTGTGCCTGATAGCATAGGTGCAGAACGGTGCAAGAACATTCTCCCCAGAGGAGGGGCATTTGACATGAGTCCAATCTCACCCAATTCTGCGACCGTTCGTTGTGCCGTCAACAAAAACATCGCCAGCTGAGCACCGTGCCTTCGATGGCAGCCAGCAGCAATATCGTGTTGGTGTTTGGCAAAGCACCGGCTCGCGCAACACTGCACAAATCAGCTGACAGTCCCACTTTCATCCAAACATGTGGGCTACACCAGGACAGTCCCGAGGATCGGATTCCAATCAACCGGCATGTGTGCTTCAATGCAACATTATGCCATCAGGGCATAGCACAAATGAAGACATCATCAGGCATCGTAGTACCCCTGATCACATCTAGAATAAACACCTGATGCAATCAAGTGCCACCTTGTGTAGTGCGTGAAGTGGTCCCCCAAAAAGCATAATTTAATTCTTTATAACATTCCTAAGGGGATATTTTAAGCCCTTGGGGCCACTTTTACAACTTCTCGTTAAAGTCCTTGTAACTAAAACATCGTTATACTTAACCATTAGTTAAAGTCGGTGTCGTATTACAATCCCTTTTAGTGGTGACTGCTTTTTACATGTGGATACATTCCAAATCCCGCACAGAATATCTACTCATTAGCAAAAAACTATTAAAGTGTGTTGTGATTGGCTGTCTGCAGTGCGCATATTTTTACTCTCGAAGTGAAATGTGCTGAATCTAAACAATCATATTTTAATAAACATCATCATACGTACTGAAATTTGTTTTGTTTTATTTCAGTAAAATAGCAGGTAACAAACCCTAAAAGGGAAAGCAGTGTTAATTCCTCTATCACACAGAGAGCCTATTATAATTTGAACTGCATAAGTCAAATATATGATTGAATATAAGAGAAACAGAAGGCCTGGACAAGCCTGACAGCTGCGTTCAACTACCAAAGCGGTAGTGTGTATATGAATGTACGAAGCCTGACATTAAAATGCGGTAATCCAAAAAGAAAAGCATTTCAAGTGGCAGCCCACAATAAAAGTGAAATCTTAAAGCATTATAAAGAAACTTTCGTAAGGTGTAGATTTATACTGGCTGCAGTATGTTGCAATTATACCACTAGTTTCTTGTGCCTGTACAGGTTTACGTAACACTCCCTATAGCCACTTAAACATATAAGTAACACGATTAAAAAACACAATACCTCACAAGGAAAATTCATCGAATGTTATTAATGACTTGTTTGTTAAGTCCTTCATTTTATTTATTTCATATGTGCAAAATTAAATAATTAACCTATATAATTTATGTGCTGGAAATCCTACTTCTCGTTTAAATGTAATGAAGCATTTTCCCCTATAATCAAAATTTTCTCACGTAAGAAAAGTACGCTGTGGAAATAATGGTAGCCTACAGTATATGGGTAAAACCTGAATAAATTTTTGTGTGGATATATCCTGTTAAAATTTGTAGTAATTAGTACAGTAATTGAGTTGTTGTGAAGAGATGTAGTTTCCAAATGTGGTACTGCAATGCCAGCCATTCGTGAGTACGAAGTATGTGAATTAAAAGACAAATTTCGGTGGGCATTTGTACTAGCTGTAATTTATGTTTAGAATTGCTAATTTCAGTGGGCTTAATTAATAGCTGTACAATATGTTTACAGTAGTGAGAATGTGAACTTTTGGTAAACCTTACATTATATTCACTTGTGCAAAAATATGCAAATCTGATGTTTTTACTTGTGATCTCAGAATAGTAGGGTACTGAGGAAACAAAGTATAATATTATTAAATAAATAATCATAAATATAAGCCAGTGTTTAATACAAATGAACACTATTATTTAATGTAGGTACACTTTATTTTGTGTAATGTATACAACAATAGTTATCACTTCTTTGCTTTTAACTTGCCGGCTTCTGAACACTGATGGCTGGCAGTGACCGAGGAGGATTTATCACCATTTGGTGACCCCTCAGCTGGCGACGGCATTAGTGCTGTGGCACTGCCCCTGTGCATCATCCCCTCGCCAGCGGAGGACACCTCTGGAAGCAGTCCTGACACCAGCACCTCGATTTAGGTGCCATGATGCAGGCAGGCCGTGTTACTGCCTCATCTTGCTTGTGCTGGTTGTATGTACACCCGGGATGGTGTCAGCATGGGTTGGTGCAGAGCCATCAAACTTTGATGGGGCTCCCGCCTCGATGTCTTCTGAGGGACACTGAGCGTCGCCTGGCTTGTGGGCCCTTGTGGATGCTCCTCCTAGGGAGGTGATGATGCAAACTCGTCCTGTGTGGGTAGTTGGGTGACCTCAACATCGGGGTCGCTATCATGGGGCACCTAGGCAACTGTTCCGGCATCGTCGTCGATGTTACCTGGTGTTATGCGCAGGTAATTCCAGTGCACCTTGGTAGTCTTTCTGTCAAGCTGGACCAGGTAGATGGTGGGTCCGATGGCTCGTGCAATCGTATACGGCCCACTCCACTACGCCACAAAGCCCACACAGAAGTCTCTGAGGGCTGTGGACTGCGGGTGCACACAGATGTGCTGTCCAGGTCGTAGTTGAGGTGGTGGTCGCATTGCTGTTAGCAGCCACCGCACGATGTAACCTCGCTGGTGAGTGGATATTACTTGGTGCTCCCTCTCATGCTGTTCACTTTGGGTGTCACTGCTGGCTGGGTCACCGCTGTCTTCTACCCGTGGGCAGTTCAACTCATTAGACAGGGTGTGGTTGTGTCCCAGCAGGACATCAGCAGGTGACTTGCCGATGGCGGAGTTGACACGCCAATAGAGGGTGAAGAGGGCGGTGTGCATCTGGTTGGCCCAGGTGGTGTTCTGGTCTCCCACACTTAGTGGCAGCTGGGTCTTGAGCTCCTGGTTGTGGCTTTCTGTGGGGTAGGCACAAGGTCGGTAGATCGCAGTCTTCAAGTGTCGTACTCCCCAATGGGTACACAATTCGCGCCACTTCCTGCAAAAAAATTGTATGCCATTATCGGTAAGCAGGTTCTGCAGATATCCCCACCTGGGGATGAAGTCTGTCTGCAGGCCCTTGCCAACACTCATGCCTCGTACGCTACTGAGGGAGTATGCCTCGACCCACCTGGAGAAGTTATTGGTGACCACCACGATGAATCTCGTCCCAGCTGAGGACCTGGGGTAGGGCCCCATGAGGGACACTGTCTCGAAGGGCTTAGTGGGCAGTTGGGACTGTGTTGGTGTATCCCATCAGCTGGTAGTGCTTTGAATTAGTTGCACTTAACACACTGTTGAACATGGCTGCCTGTGTGCTTGGTTAGTGTGGGCCAAAAGAAATGTTCACACATATATTACTGTTTCAGCTGTATCCGGTTAAACCTATTTATCCACAAGTTCAACTCGCTCAAAAATTCGGTGGTTCTGGATTTGTGTGTAATGACATATATATATATATGTGTGTGTGTGTGTGTGTGTGTCTGAAAGCAGACGAAAACACCGTTAAAAATCAACCTGATGTTCGAAACATACCTCAACCGGGGTACACCATTGTATTAACCACTGATGTCGATATCAATCAAAATAAAACAATATCAATCCATCGATGAATTTTCGAAAACGCGGTATGATAATACAAGCAGAGGGAATTTTTGTGATTGTCAGCACTGCGTGGATAGTAAACAATAAATGAAATTGGTATCTGGCCAGCAGACGTCGGAATCTGTCGAAAACGATAGAAAGGAAAACTGAAGTTAAAAGTTTCGCCAGTGTTTGTTTAAATGGGGGCTAAGCGCTCCATAATTACATTTTTGGTGTGCTTGTTGGGTTTTATTGTGTCAGGTGCGTATAAATAACTATAAAGTAGGGTAGCTTGTATGGTTATTTCTTTATTTGATTATGTAAAAACTAAAATATTGCGAACAATAATTTTAGATGTAAATTAATTACAATTATCTGTTACTTTGTATTGACTTTGCTTATAATGTTAAGCTTCGATTGCAGTGCCTTTTAGGCGTTCTGTTTTCTGAAAAAACATAGATAATGTGTTATAGATGTTAAGAGGTTTTTGTTTATTATTATGGCTTTACGAATTTGTAATTTAGTAATGATACCAGAGGAAAACATGTTTTTTTTTTTCTCGTAGTTACGGTACATTGCTTATGTTACAATTCCAAGCTGTGTGCATTGGGAATGGGCACTGTACACTGATTGGTTCATGGACCATTAAGTCACGTCTCTTTTCACCTGATGTGCCATTGTCTCTTGATATACCACAGTTAAAGGGGACTAGAACTTCAAAAGTTTTACATTGTTTTAGATCAAATCTAATGAGGCCCTATAGACAATTATGTTGCAATTTCTTACTCATTAAGTCTCGTATTACGAAAAAACTATAAATTTTAAAGTTTTGTGTTATGCCAATTGCAGAAAAGCATACATTCAAATAAACACACATTTCAATTCTGTTTTCAAGTAGACATTCAACATTTAATTAGGTAATTTTGAAGAGTAGGTGCTTGTAAGAAGGGTCAAAAATACCAGAAAAGGGTATGTATTGATAGAGTTAAATCCAAATCAGAAAATAAAGCGCAGAAGTCGAAAACAAGTCCATTGCCGCTACGCGAGGTTGTTCAGTTCAGTAACGACAACAGCCGAGTAAGGTCAGCCAATGGCTGATGGCTGCTTCGCGCATACATATTATCTGTCTCAAAAAAACATAATTAGCACATTTAGGTATTTAACAGCATGGTAGTAGAGAGCAATGTTTTCAGTTTGTTGTGTAGGCCTACAGCACTAGCAGTATCACATGATTTCCCTCCCTCCTGCGGCAGGCGCTCGGGAGAGACCTCCCCAACCTTCCCTCCCTCAAAGTTGCACAAAAGGATTTTTTCTCATTTGAACTTTACTATAGTAACTAAGTACTACTCATACTAACGCAATACAAAATGTTTAATATATTTTTTTTTTGGTTCAATGCCCTGTACACAATCAAATCATGCCCCACACAGGAAGCCTTTTAGTTGTATAAAAAATAATTTTAATAATTTATTTATAATTAAAATATTAGCAAACATGAAAATCATGCGTTTGTCATTTGGTGGCATTGACGACAAAGGAAATCGCAGATTTCCTTGACATGCTACCTTCGTAATTTAGGCATTAATTACCTCCAAATTGAAACAATTCACTAAACATTTATAACACTGGTTATCAAAATGTGACCATATGCAAAATATGAAACAGAAAAATTTTAAAACCTAACAGCATAATTTTTATAAACTTTTTATTTCCTCTGCAATGTTACTTGACTACACAATTACCCTCACCTATTTTGGCAGCAAGCAGAAAATGGTGCAAATGTTCCCTTTCATTTGAAAACGGGACAAAAAATGAACTCTGTTAAAACTTTTGCTGCCCTCGACCACTTCAAAAATCTTCCACACTATGAAACCCTGTGATATGAGAAAAATTTGAAAAGAAATGGCCAACAATCTGCAAGAACATCAAATTTGTAATCCACAAAAAAATACAGTTAGCATAGCCAAATCACGACTACCAAGACACTGGAAATTGCACACTTAACTCGTAATTCATTTGTACATATTTGGTAAACTCAAGAAGGCACAACAGGTAAGCACTACACTTCTCTGTCCATTGCCAAACACACTTGATATTCATAGCACGGCTGACAAGAATATATTGAAAAATTCTACATACTGTAGCACAATAGTACACTTTGATGCTCGTTTGTTCGTAACTAGAATCACAAATGTTTTCCATAAATAAGCATATCGGGAATGACCTCAGTTGAGAATCTGCTGCAACTTATAAAGAAATATGTAATGATGACTTAAAATATGGCTTATTGAGAAACTTGGTTGGATCAGAATCGGTCCACGGTTAGGGTCAGGCCAACCCCGTTAATTTGACCGCAGAAGACTTTAGGAGGGGATTACGGAACTGTCGCTTACTTGATCTGCAGAGCAGGTCACTGAGATGTCAACCTACACGTGTCACTATGGTGTCATTCTGTAGAGAAATCTGGAATTTACAATAACAAAATATTTATGAATATTGCAGGGGATAGGAGTCACTGTTGTTACATGTTCATGATCAAAATGATAATTGAGAAAGTTTAATTCTGTAAGTGGAAAATTAACTATTAAAAATTTATGTCCAATTTATCAAAACAGTTTACATTCAAGTTTAAGCTTTTCTTAATGACTTAATAAAGTTCATTAAAAAAAAAAATTTCGCGAGAAATTTAAATATCTAATGATTGACAAAGAAGAAACAAACTGCAGACATATGTACAAAAAATTGAAAACTTTTCCAGAATTGCAAAACTCTGCTAACATTTGAGATCTGCTGAGAAAACAAGAGGTGCCCATCAAGTTCTCTTGTCCCAATTTCACTGGGATTGTCTTGCTACGAACGGCTGTTTATTTTGTCTCAATCTAAAGAATTAGATATCGCCAAACAAATAGCAAGTTGTATAAAATGTTTTGGAAAATAACATGAAGTTAATCGGATTTGTTAAATAAATGAAGTACTGAAAGTTCACATTCATAGTTTAAAAAAAAAGTGAGTTCCTTTAAAAGTATGTGAAATGTTACCTAATTCCTACAAACTCGTTCATTTTAAAAGTTCATTGCACTGTAATGGTTAGCTGAGAAAACTAAAGTGTTTAGAATTTCAAGTGTAGCAGTAGATATGACATGTAGCCATGAACAGTAACACTTGCAATTACATAGACAATCATTCATAAAAATACATAACACTTTGCAAGAATAAAGCACTCGTAGAATTTCTACTGGCTACACTAACCACTAGGGATATAAAAAAAATAATTTTACGTGTATTAATTAAATATAATGTTCTGCTGGAAAATTAAATTAATGAAATTTATACTGATGTTCTTTATGAAATTAAAATTGCAAAATTAAAATCGAAATCTTATTAAGAAGTGATAAGACTTCAGATAACCACCATTTTTACAATACATGTTAAAATTACCGAAAATAAAAAAAATAAAAAATTAGTTGTGCTGCATCCTATCTGTCTGAAAGAAATAAAATTAAATTGAGTTACTGCTGATTTTGAAACTTAGTTCATGTTTCATGTATCTGGAAAAAAAATCAGTTAAGTTTTGCTGCTCCCTTTCAAAATCACAGAAGAATGAAAAGTTAAATTTCTTCCTTAACTAATTAAGTTTATATCAAAGTACTGCAATTACTTTCAAAAGTTTCTCGGGGTTAATCAAAATTCAATGTGCTCCAGTCTGTAAAGCATACGGACCACTGGAGCTTATTACACATATCACGTCTGTTGAAAAGATGCAAAATTATTCAAATGTTCAAGTAAAAATAATGTTTATTCAAATATAATAGGAATCTGATGCTTGGATGCCCCTCTGGCATCAACAAAACTAAGGTGTTACATTAGGAAGTTACGGCATCATACCCACAATCATGGCGTCGGGCGCTAAGCTTACTTAATCAAAATGGCATCAGGAACCATGCCTTCTTCTAATAAGCTGTGTGGCATCCTGTTCCTCGAACTAACTTATAGGACCATACTGTGAGAACATATATTATGCTGGCGCTGGGGATTAAAACTGATTTTAATTCCGGCGGTATCTCACATGTCCGCCGTAAATTAAAGGTCCCACCAGAAGCGTTACTTTTGGTAACTTCTTGATTATGCATTACACAGAAAAACTGGGGCTAAAAAAAACATGAAAATGCACAAAATGAAAAATTTAACAAAATAAAATACAATCAAAACAAAACTGAAAAATAATTAATTACAATCCCAAAATTCATTAAAAGAATTTAATAATATAAATAATGTCTTTGTAAAACAATATTTAAATATTTAGATTAAAAATCATTGAGAATACCTATTCCCAGTCTAATGGATGGGTGGTGTACAATTACCATTTATATAGCTTTTGTGGGTTTACTACGTCTCTTTAAAAAAAGTTGCTATTCTTTATAATTACCATATAAACTTTACATAAAAACTTTGACCAAAACAAAAGCATTAAATAAATATGTATTTTACCTACTGTAAACATAGCATTTATTTAATATACTATAGTAGGAACTGTTTAATAACCAACTACATATCCTGATCCATATTTCCAAACATGCATAAATGAATGCAGTTTCCCAATATACTGCCATTCAATTACGGAGCAGCCAGTGTTTTACAGGCAGTTGCCAATGTCTGTGTTCAAGTTCAGTACTTGGTTTTCGCCAGATACCAACCATGTAATCAAACAAAACCTAAATTAATTTTTTTCTTATAAAAATTTTTGTTTCTAGTAATTATGCCTTAACATGCATGTTCTTTCAGATATCTCTTCTTGCTTGTTTGTATAAATATTTTGCCCCTAACAACTCGGTTGTGGAAATTGTTGTTTTTACATAGAAGGTGCATAGGTTTTGGCAGTTCTTAACATCAGGGTCTCGAGAGCCGATGAGGGTGAAGCGAGGTGAGTATGGAGCAGTGCCGGAATGCAAGAGTGGGGTAAACTAGAGATATCCCAGAGAAAACCCGCCAACCAGCAGGCATCGTCCGGCACTACTCCCACATGAAAAAATCCAGGAGCCGCCCCGTTGGGAAACAAACCCGGTTTGCCTAGATGGGAGGCGAGTAGTCTGACAGTTGCACCGCTTTGCAAAGAAAGGATTCTCTTCTCAGCTTTTAGATCACAGTTTACTTCACTCTGACTTCTGCTTCTTTGGCAAGTTTGGTGCATCAACATGGGTTATTGGATGTTGAATCCATCAATCATCAATCATCAATCATCCACAGCATTGGCACTTTCTCTCATTGTTTTCAGTTCTTTTGTTTCAGTTGTGGTGGTGGCAGAAGTAGTGGTATTTGTGGAGGCTGTAATTGTTAATTTTTTTTTTTTTGCATGGTTTGAATAACTGCAATTTATAATGTAATGAAATATTTTCTTGGTAATGTAAGATTGACAATTTTTTGAGAGCAGTATACAATTTTTTATTTTTTTTCACGTTTCATGTTGACTGTGGAATAACATAGATGTGTAGGAAAATACTTTTTTTAATAACACGTGTATCCATGTCAAGGATAAATTGCATTTTTTAATTAATTTCTATTCTGTTGGTTTGTCCAGTAAAAGAATATGTATTGCTAATGTTTTGAATTTTTATTTCAGTTGACTCATATTTTGTTACCATTTCACAAAATGGCCCCGTGGCACGAGGAGCAAATATTACTTTTAGGGCTGACCTGTTCAACTCCTTTGGACAGCCTGCACGGGGAACCTTCCGGTACCGTTGGAAGGACAATGCAATCCCACAACACACAGGAGAGGTAATGTGGTACAGCCTACTTTCCATGTTTTCACTGATGGTCATTAAATAGGTTGTCAAGTGCATATTGGCCATTCAAATTGGCCTTTCAATTGAACACTCATCATCTTCATGCCCTAATTAGATTTTTCCACAAAACATAATTACTTAACTGAACTATGACATGACATAAAATTATCATTTTCTACATGTTCACCCAGTTATAGTATGCAAATACATTAGTAAGAGTGAAACAACTAAGTATATGTAATACATTTTAAACTGGTACCATAAAAAATATTATCTCGTTGTAGTTGTAGTTCTTATCTATCAAACTTAATTTTTTACAATCATTTTAACTTAAATTCTTATGCTGTTGCACTTACTTGCAAGTAGATATGAAATTAATTGTTTTTCACCACCAAGTGGATTAAAAGTAAATGTTTACAGTTCTTAAAATATCCCAAGCCACTGTAATTCCGAATGAAGAATGTGCATGATTAGCAGCTGAGTTTGTGTGCATGGATTAGCTCATTATGATATTGAAGTTTTGCAATTCCTCTGCAGGAGGACATTGTTACCAAGATCTTAGGCCAGCCAGTAGATTTACTGGTTATTAATGAAATAGAATCCCGATGTTGACAGAGCAAGGAAAGGAAGAAGGGCACCAAGTTACAACATTCTAGATAATTTTAGTGTTCTGTGTTCAACAGAATGGCAACGAAACTCTAAATATAGTGGTCCAATAATTAAAGCCCACATCATTTTCACCAAAATTATGAATATTATTTTTCTCAAAAAAATTAAACTCTTTACATATTAGGTACAGTAACTAAAAAAAGGTATACAGTAAGTTTTACATACCTTTAGTCCTCAAAGTAATCCCCATTGGCATCTAGGATCTTTTGCCAATGTGCCTCCAGCTGTGCACAATGCCCTAGCGTGAAAGTTACGGGTCTTGGGCACAAAGAAGTCCGTAAGTGCCTGCTGCAGGTGTGCCTCATTTGTGAAGGATTTCCAACCAAGGTGATTCTTTACGTAGTGGAAGAGGTGATAATCTGTTGGCACAAGGTCTGGGGGAGTATGGTGGATGATACAATGTCTCCCAGTGAAGTTGCTATATAGTACCCATGACCACTTGCGCCGTGTGCGGCCTGGCATTGTCGTGAAGGAGCAGTACACTCTCTGCAGTGATGGTTTGGCGTATTGGTAGCAGCTTGTAGTTCACCAGTTGGCAGAGGTGTAGCAGTGGGCTTGTGTTGTGAGGCACAGAGTTCCTTGGTGACAACCAATGTCTGCCTACATGCGTGGGAGTGTCGTTCAGGTCCCACTTCCATCACTGGTGAATGCTAGATCGAACATGGTTGTTCTAAAGGGAAAATAAAGCAACGAGAAACAGGCTGTCACTTGTTGCTTGTTAGCTTCTGATGCTGTTTGGGGTACCGATTTGCTCAACTTGAACACCTTCTCTAGGCAGTGCAAGTGGCCACTTTCAGAACCTAGTCATCCAAGACCTGTGGCTGCCCACTTTGGGATTCGCCACAAAGCGACAGATCTCCCAACCCGAACTTCTGGTCAATTGCCTGATGTGTGTTTATTTTCATGTATGCCAAGCTTTTAAACAACACGAGTTACAAATATGTAAGAGAACACAGTATTGGAATTTGGCTTGCAAATAAAATAATAAATTATAAAAGCATCCTAAAAACTAAACATTCTTAATGAGATGTTACAATTTTTATGAAAATATTTTAAAATACAATACATTAAAATATTATATTTGAAAAAGAATGAGGCAAGAAGTTTACCATATGCTATACTTATTACAAACTGAACTAGTGGCCGACCACCCAGACGTGGGGTGGGGGTTGGCATTGCACGCAGTTATCGCTGTTGTTGGTGGTTTTTGATAGAAGGTGCATACACAAGGATGACTTGAGAATACTAAAACAAATGGCTGAGCTCTGAATTACTTTGTCGGTGGGGAACCAGCATCTTTCTCTGCCATGTAATTTTTTTTCTTTTCGTGTGAATTCGTACTTTGTTGCCTGCAAAGATGCTTTCCAAGGAAACATTTCCTACAGTACATACACTTTTGTTCTTGTGTTCCTTGGTTTGCATTTTTGGGACTCAGGAAGAAAGGCACTTTATGAAAACTTAGGCTGAGATGGCTTGAAATAGTGCACTTTGAAATGTTGACCATTTTAACAGTTTCACAATTTTTGATTTAAGCTTTAGTTATCCTACCTTCATTCACCTGTGTCCAAGGTCCTTTGTCTACTTTTCTTTTGTTCGGGGTCAAAGGCACTTGAGCTGTTACATAGTTTTTTTTTACTCTGTTGTATGCTGATGGTGAGTAAAGGCACGTTTACACGGGTCGAGTTTAGTGGCGTCAAGAACTTGAAGACAAGCTACTTTCCTGGTAATGTCTTTGTGTAATTGGTGTGGTCAAAGAAACTTTCCACTGCCCGAGAAGTGGACAGTAAGTTGGTGGAGAGTCTACTTTAGTGGCCGCTTGAAGGTCACGTGACTCACTCTCCTCTGGCACTCTCCCCGTCTAAGTGGCCCACTTGGCTAGTTTCTTTCTAGTTGAATGGTAGAGACTACTTGCGCTTCATTTTCTTGCCAGCCTAAAACGCAGGCTATATGTGGACGCCAGTTTAGTTCTATAGGTTGTAGTGCGTTGTGTTCAAAATAAGTGGAGTGGGATTGACATACACAAGTTTCTGGAAATTTACTCCAAATATGACACACTGTGGTACATCAGGTTCAGCGAGTATTCTAACAAACTATTAAGAGAAGCTGCTTTTAATAAACTTGAAAGTGAAGTGAAACAGGTGGGTTTAGATGAAACAGTTGAAAGTTTTCATAAAAGAATCAAAACCATAAGTACTGTATACCGGCAAGAACTGGCAAAAGTTCTAAAATCTGAGAAGAGTGGGGCAGGAACCAACAAAATCTACAAACCAAAATTGACGTGGTTTAAATCAACCAACACGTTTTTGAGAGGAGTTACTGTAACACGACCATCTAATTCCACAATGGTAAGTATACTCTGTAAATATACATATGTATTACCAATTGTTATTGCATTAGGGTTGTATAAATTTCTTGTATTTTGTATAATGTAAATAATGATTCATATGTTTGGTAGTTGCTATATCTGAATAACCAACTGCATGTATTACAAATACCTTTATTGCAGATAGCATTTTATTCATACCTAATTAATGTACTAATTTGAATGTCCATCAAAAACAACATGCATGTTAACAACCACAAACAGAACAGTTTAAGGTACATTGTTAATGTTGACGCGTGGCGCATATAGGAAGTGTTAGAAGCGGCACTGTCACTAACCCCCCCCCAGCTTAAACCAATGTAGGGACTTCCAGACGACACGTATCGCCCATTAACGTATACCAAGCGCAGGACCTCCTCTCAAAAACACGCACCGAGAATAAGTTGACAGCATATGGCAGGGGCAACTGACCCACACCACCCCCCTTCCCCCAATCTACAAGAACCAGGGCGCGTGTATGA
This sequence comes from Clitarchus hookeri, assembly GCA_002778355.1. NCBI lineage: Eukaryota > Metazoa > Arthropoda > Insecta > Phasmatodea > Phasmatidae > Clitarchus > Clitarchus hookeri. The sequence continues at coordinate 397,855 of NQII01001793.1, forward strand.
AGTGTGTTGCACTGTGCCCTCCCCCCTCCCCCAACAAGGGAGACATGTGTAGGAATTGAGGGAGGGAGCGAAGAGGCAATATAAGTCTCTTTGCGGGGAGGGTGGGGATCAGTAGATCAGTTGAAGGAAATCAGTGGACAGTTTTGATCACCGCGCTGAGAGAGCCCGTCTGTCAGTCATATCGGGGCAGTCGGAAGCTGCGATACTTCGCGCTGAGAGAGTAAGCCAGTGCAACAGTTACCAAGGCCGGGATATAGGAAACCCGGCCACATCCGTCAGCCGCATCAGTCAGTCGCAACATTAAGGGGTCAGCCATATCGGGATGCAAAACGCAGGGCAGAATCAGAGACAGTTACCAGATTTACGTCGGACGAGTAGTATCGCCACACCGGGACGCCAGTCAGTCAGTCAAATCAGTCACCAATCAGTCAGTTACAATAATGCACAGAGAAGGCGGAGTCAAGTGGTGAGCTCCAACGAGGGGGCCCCATGTCGAGCTAGTGGGATTAGTCCAGTGCAACCCCGCGCCGAGAACACAGAGGCCGAGTGTAGGGGCCCGCCAAGGGTCACCTCGCCGGGACGTGGTAGGGAAGTAATCGGTCAATTACAACCCTACGCCGCGAACGGGAGCGAGTGGTGAGCTCCAACGAGGAGCGCCATGTCAAGAGTAAGCCACCTGCGTGCAACAAGCCAACCACAGCCAGTCAAAGGGCCTGTAACAGGGGCCATCCAACTCACCAGACCTCAACTGCCGGAACCACCATCCCGCAACAAGTGCAGATAAGTAACAACGGCGTCACTCAGGGTCGTGTCCTATCACCTAATGCTCCCACAGCGTCGGAAACGTTAGCCAGAACATTGTAACCAGCCCTTTAGGCCAGAACTCACATGGCGTTAAAGTATGAGTAAATTCTCGGCACAAGGTGCCGGGAAAGTATGTATAAACTCCCGGAAAAGTTCCGGGAATGTATGAATTAATTCCCGTTAAATAAACCGGCACAAAACCCTAAGTCGTGATGAAGTCATTGTTTGATACCCTCAACCTTCAAGGCACCTTATAGTCTGTGCCATTTAACATTAACTGTAGACCCTATGAACCATTCTGTACACCACAGGTGGGGAGTAGCGTTCATGTGTTATCTGTAATTTGAACCAGAAATATCATTGCCACAAACAAATAATTGTTTTACATATTAGAAATGCGCATAACCTGAGTATACAGATGTGTTATGAAATAATAGTTCTCTTGTATTGCAAAGGCTCAAAGTCTGATTTTGTATTGTTTTTCAATAGAGTCAACTCTGCATAGTTGACGTAGGTACTAAGTCCCAATGTGTTAGTAGTGCCATCACAATTCGCTTCACACTTTTGTAACACGCGCCATTTTTTAGTCCATTCCTATCATCATTTGCTAAGGCACACTCCCTTCTCCCGAGAAGTAATCTTCATAACGTTCTCGTAGAGTTCAATCTGTGCCACAGATGGCAGTTTAACATTTCCAGTACGCCAGGACGCTGGCTGAATTGTTCCTGTGTTTTCGTCTTCAATGTCAACTGTTCCAAATGGAAAGTATTGCTGTTATGTCAATCGCAGCCAGTTGTGTAATGTGCAAGATGCTTTTGTTATCAGATCCACTGTTGAAGGCCTCACAGCTATATATTTCCAAATACATGAAAATGTGATGCTAATACACGAAAAGCATTCTCTGCCACCCTTCTTGCTCGAGACAAACAGTAATTATAAATGTACTGTTTTCTGGTGAGCGCAAACCTGCTGTAAGATTTCAGCACATTTTCCCTCAGAGGAAAGGCATTGTCACCTATGATAACAGCCCCCTCTGGCCATTTCAAACTATTATTTAGCATCGCGTTATTGAGTTTAGATTCACGAAACATGGCAGCATCCCCTGCCTTTGCATTAGTGCCAACATCTATATATTGGAAGCATTATTCCCCATCCACGAGAGCAAATAGTATTACACTAAACGTAGATTTTTGGTTAAAGAATTCTGAACCGCTGTTTCAAGGCCGTATGATGTGTGCGTTTCCTGTCGATATCACCACAGCAATTTGGGAAAATTCCACCGTGACATGAACAGATCTTGTATTTTCTTCCATTCATCTGCAATGGCAGAAACCTGTAGGATCAGAAACAGCCTACTTGTAAATCATGTATTATCATTGTATTAATTGGCATTAGTATATATTATATATGATTTTCCTTCTTTCACAGGATGATGAAAGATCTCTCAAAGGATGATCTCTCTCCTCATATCACTGTGGAGGAGAGAGATAACACACACAGCAACAATGAAGCAGCCGTTGGCCCAGTAGTATTGAGCTGCTCAAGTGGTGAAGTTACTCCAGCATGCACGGCGTCACCTTCAACATTTCGGCGACCACCAGGAGACCAAGGCAATAAAAAGCACAAATTAGGTAAAGGTGCGCACAATTATGAACATGCCATTGAAAACCTGCGAGGAATTATTGACATCACGAAAGACAATGAATTTGAGAGTTTTGGGAATTGTGTTGCTTCCCAGCTGCGACTACTGCCAACAATAAATGCCTTGCGCCTTCAACAGGCAATGCAAAACATGTTAACAAAAGAAAGAATAAGGTGCTTTTCTGGAACATCCTTTACTACTGATGTCACTCTCCGAAGAATGCCCCGACTTCAACATGGGGCCGTCATTCCCATCTTCAGTACTATCAGCAAGTGCTTAGTACCTCACAGACATCATTATCAGATGTTGCTCACCTCTTTGATGACAGCATGTTCATAAGAAATGCACATCACTAAAAACATGGCATCAATAACTTTGTACAAATAAAGAATGTATGGTATGATATAGTATGTTCTGATTTTCGTTACCAAATTTATGCAACAATATATGCATTTGATCAACAATTAATATGTTTGTAATTTGTCAATTAAGATTTTGTCATAAGTTAGTTATGTGTTTTACATACTGTGTGTAATCTTGTGAACAAGTACTATATACTTACTTATGGAATAAATGCTTATATAATATATATTATCACATTAGACACATGTAGACATACCTGAATATATTCTGCAGACCTTCACATATTGCTATTAATACTTCTGGAACGAAGATAGATATTGACCATTTGGGCACACAAAACTGGTATTCAAGTGATTGATGACTATCACCACTAGCTAGATATCGTAGCATTATCTCTATCTTGGTGCTTGTGGGAATCGCATATCTCATCATAGTATTTCTTCTTTATATTTTTGTGTCTACTTTTTCGAGTAATTCGTTGAATTTGTTCTTTGTCATTCTCAAATGAGTTCTGTAAGATGCAGGGTCTTCCTCTGCCAATTCATTCAATAGAGTCAATGCTCCATACTTTTGCCTTCGTCCAATCCATGACCTCACCCAGAGTTGCTGTTTTCTTTTAGTTTCCCTTACTGTTAATACATCTTCACTTAATGCTCACACTATTATTTTCATTCCAGCAAGACACACTGACGCGTGACGGGTACATGGGATAGGCATTGCGCTGTATTCACATCCTTCGGAGAAAAACCCTCGGGGCTGTCCCGACGTATAAGGGCACACGGGGAAGAACCAAAGTCTTGAGAAATAGGGAAAGTCCTTAGAAATAGCTGATATACGGCCCTAGGCGAAGGAATCAGGGAAGCTCCCGCCGAGAATTAATGCAGACACAGCTCACAGGAATCCCAGAGATGTCCTGCCGCACCCTCCCTCCGCCCTAGTTGGAGCACACAAACAGCTGACGAGAGACGAAATCCTGCACAAAAACGTGCAAGGTACACAGGGGATTTCCCGATTTCTCTCTCGAGAAAATTGCTGACAGCTAACTTGAATACAGCGGGACATGAGTTAAATTCAGGCGTAGCCGATGCAGGGCGTCACTTGTTCACCTTCGGTCGATCAGCGCGAGACAGAGAAGACGGGGACGTGAGCCGGACCGTTGCGGACTTCGATGCAGATGAGGAGACGCGCTCTCCAACAAGGAACGCCAGCCGAGGTCGCAGACACACTCAAAGTTCCCGAGAAACCAAACCGAACTTCTGAGAGAGTCAGTCAAAGCAGAAGGAAGAAGTCAGCTGAGTACAGCACGCCAACGAGAGCCAGTCCGAGGGCCAACACACCAGGCCTCACTACCAACGAAGACAACTCACCAAAAGCCGCAGTCACAGATAAGTAGAAACGTCTCCCGTCAAACAACCTTCCCGACGCATAGCATTCCGCCCACCAGCCCTTCAGGCCTACGACTGTATGTGGGCTCAGTCTCGCCAGTGTGTGTAAATACCTATGTTACCTTCAGACAAATAAAATACTGGTGTGTTAAATAACGGAGAATACGAGTATTTGTTTACCCGTAACGCAACAACCACAGGAGCCCTTAGTCTGCACCAAAGTAAATTAACAAAGTACCTTACTAGCCACTACACCATCCCGTATTACTCAGGTGGCCTAGTAGTGTCAACACCTTCCTCTTCCCCATTTTCTGACTGAATGTTCAAGTGCTTGACGCCATACTTGATGCCGCCACAGTCTCCGTGTAAACTGAAATCAGAGTCAAGTTCGCTTGTCTCCAAGTACCGACACCATTAAACTTGACCCATGTAAACACGCCTTAACATGTAGAGCTCTCGGTTGCAGCATTCTCTCAGCACGTATACAGTTCACGTGTAGCAAGAGAAGTCGTCGTTAGCGTAATATTGTGTGGTCATGCACTGGGACAGAAAATTATGGTCTCATTCGCCAGTTCATCCTGCTAGCTGCACTACCTTGATTCCTTGATTATGACATCCAAAGACCTGCATATGCTCAACAGTGAAGTGAAAGGAAGAATAAATGAACACAAGTAGTTGGAGTTGCTTCTGTCCCATGGTGCTGTTTACAGACGGTGCCTTCCAGTATACATTTCAGAAACATAGTTACGTGCATGAATAAATGTGATGATCATCGCCACTGGACTACCATGGTACACCGGGTTATCGGCTATAAATTAAATTGCCTTTTTGTTTCCCAGCGAATTTCAGAGATCAACGTAACAGTTGCATAACTGTGGTGGAATGTTTTAGTACTTGGCGAGTGATATCTTTGTCATGTTTTCAGTGTTTTTAGATTGTGTAGCCTGGTGTGTAATATGTGGACCTCATTAAGAGGAAAAAAAAACTAAAGAGATATTTTGATTACAGACAGAAAACCAGTCACCTGTGTCAGGATGGATAATTTCATTCCCAGCTTCGCAGTATGTCCCAGGGACCTATGAGGTTGAAGTTAGCGTTGAGAAGTCAACCTTCATTTATTGGCCCATATGTAGCCAACGGGCACTTTTTAACATAACAGGTAGAATACAATAACTTCTTCCAGCTAACTCTTAAAATGTTTTTCAGCAATATTTAACTACATTGCCCACATATGTATATGTAATTAAGAACAACTACGCCTAATATTTCTGGTATTTTTATGTAAGTTTAACTAGAGCTTATAAGGTTCTCATAGTGTGTTCCTAATATTGGTGTTAAATGTTATAGCCAAGACTATATAATCAACGCAAGGAGTATTGCTGTAGCCACTGTTATTTAAAACTTTGAGAGCAAAGAAAGCTCAGGCTTATAGGTGTGACTGTAATTATCTAAGTCGTCAAAATCTATTGTATTGTGTAACAACGGAATAATTTTCTTCAGGTATTTATCAATTACATAATATTACATTTTACTTTGATACATATATGTTATGAACAGAACATGTAAATATTGTTAAAAAATGCCAGAAGAACTAAATTTGATTTCTATTTTATTCACACAGTTATTATCTCTACTCGTACTCTTTTGATTTCTCAGAGAGCACAACATTCAATGTCTGTTTCAACTCTAATTTAAGCTCTTCTCAATGTTCCATCTGTTTATTGCCATCATTTGTAATATCTTTCACTCAAGCATTAAGTCCAATAGTCTAGCCTGCCAGCCGCACTCTTCACTGCTTGACACTCACAGTCGCAGATTTCCCTTCCGCTGCTCGTTGTCTATCGCTGGAACTCAGCCACTCATCCATTCAACAACTACTAGTACTACTCCGCGGCACGGAGGCCCGTCGCACAATTTATACTCTGCTGGCCTTGACCTGAAAAGTTTTATGCACCCTTAGTCTTGCTAAAGAAACTAGGGCAACAAACCACTAGAACATTCTTCAGATAAATACTGAAACTCAATACAACCAAGGTCAGCAGTGCGCGCCGCAAAAGGATTGTGTCGGCTCGCTTTTTGGTAATAGGTACATGGCTCTTGGATTGGTGCGTGCCTGTAATTCAAACATTCCATTGACTTGCTGCCTCCGCTATCATATAACTGCTGTCCTTCACTTCCGCTCGCTCGCACAGGATGCAAAGCAGCGAGTGCGTAACAATATTATGAACAGAAAATTCAGCTTTTGCAAAGGTAAACCAATGCTTGATTCCTGGCAGAGATCTCTTATATCTGTTCTATATTCACCTCACTTTGCCTTCTCCAGCATTCAAGATCTCGTTAAGAATCAAACAAAACCACTCTGCTAATTCAATTCCTTGATTTCTCTGTACTTTTTAAACTTGAGAAAATTTGCATATTTAATGTCGTTCAATCAGAAGGGATGAAGCTGTGCTACTGTACAAAGAATGATACTGGTTGCCAGAGAGTGCCTTATTCCACACTAGCCGTAGTCACCCTAGACAACCATGTAGCGAGGCTAGTCCCGCTGCAAAGTAATTCTCAAACCACAGTTTGCTACTTGCTGGGACTTTATGTGGATATTGATTCCAGCAAATAAATTTATTACCCAATTCCCTTACACTTCATTTTAATTATCCTTCTGGCCAGCATGGAGGTATAATATCAACAGGTTCCGGGTCAATACCCACGCCATCTGGCAGTTTGTAGTGCCCTGAAGATATCAGAGATCACAGGTGCATATGCTACACGAGTTCTCCTTCGCTCTTTCACACCATGCCCACCTGCAGACTAGGATAGTTGTAACAGTAACACTTGTAATGTCTTGGTGTCATGCCGAGAAGGGGGCGCAGAAGTCACCACGTGGTAAGGCACAATCACGTAGCAAACATAATTATTCTGTTCTTAATTTTTTTAATGTAGAATATGTTACTTGTTTTATCATCTAAGTGACTATTAGAACGTTAAAAAAAAATTTTATAGGAATTTACAAAATAAAAAGTAAAGTCTGTTATAGTGTTGGAATATATTTTAGTTTGTAGGGTATTTAATTAGTGTTATATTATTAATTTTATGCCATCTGTTCGTAACAACTTCATGCAGGGCATACATTAACAAATTATGCTTATGCAGTGCTTCAGTGGAAGTAGGTGAGTGGAGAATGGAACATTTTGCATGTAAAAAATCTACAGCCAGAGCAAATGTCTTGTAGGCAAAAATGATGAAGAGACAGGTAGGCAGCTGAAATCAAGATTGGACATTGGACACATCTTATAGTACATTAACAGTTAATTGCTGTAAAAAAATTTTTTGAAAGGGAGTGATTCAGATTGTTAAAGGCAGTCAGAAATGTATTCTGTGTAGCCCCACAGTTAGTTGTAATTATGATTAGTGTGTTATTAGATGTGTCAACTGCACGGTGTCAGATTTTTAAAGAAACTCCGCAATTGTAACATGTAGAAGACACGTGTGTTTTAACATGACATAGAGATAGAAGTCCGAGTAAAGGATAGGTAAGCACATTACAGCACTAGCTATATCCAGCTCTCAGTTCATTGGTGATTAGATACATCGCAGTGCCAAAATGAGATGTGACCCTGCTGCCTTGCTTCATGTGTATTCAGTAGCATAATTCTGCTTACATTACATGTGTTATGTACACTTCTTGCAGAAATTGATGACAGGTTGCTACAGCAAGAAGTGCCTAAAAAAAGTGTAGTCTAAATGCACAGTCACCAATAACATGAGTCTAGATACTCATAGGAAACCTCATCTGTAAATCACAACAATAAATGAGGTTCCGTTTCCATCCACCTATCTCCTATGAAACATTCCACCATTTATTCATTTGGATGTTATGTTAAAATAGTTAAAAAAAAAAAAAAAAAAAAAA
>NQII01001793.1:405993-437762 GCA_002778355.1 Clitarchus hookeri
GGGGGGGGGGGGTTGCCGTTGAAACAATAAGCAATTTTTATTTACCTACCAGATTTGGAACAGCTTTACCTGTGTTGTGAAATGTGATATGTGTACATATACAAAGCAAATAAACAGTAGTGTGTACCAATGAGGATAATGCAGAAATGTTTTTGGTATGTTAAAGCAATGCTGAATGGAGATATAGTTCTCTCACAGAAGAACAGAACAGTGCACAACAAGTTTATCTCAAGTGCAAAGGAAGCAGTACATGAAGTGCGGCTCAGAAAACCAGACTACAAACTCCTCAAAAACAATGCCACCAGTATACTTACCTACTGGTTTGTGGATTGCATGTATTATGGGTACACCGCAGACTTCTCCTTCTACTTAAACTACACCATCCCTGATGTGTCTCACACTGTGGAAGCGCTGGTGGTTGCCTCCTACGAACCCCCAACTACAACCACTACAACCACCACCACTACCCCCACCACTCCCACCACAACCACCACTACCCCTACCACTCCCACCACAACCATAACTACCACTGCCACTCCCACCACAACCATGACTACCACCACTCGTGCTACCACAACTACCAAGGCACCTACGAACACCACAACTGTTATCCCTACAACGCTACCACCAACCACCACCTTGCCAACTACTACCGGTGCCACTACTGTGCAGAACAAATCTGTGCCTGCAAATTCACAGGGCTTTGCATCGAAACTACCATTTGTGTGTGGCAACGACACATCAGTAATGCCCGACCCAAAAAAGTCTTATGGTCTTTTCCGACAGCACTTTATTGTCAGAGGTATGTAGTCTTTTTTTTTTTCTTTTGCATCTTGTAACTATTTTAGAATAATGTTTTTAAGAGTTAGCAAGTAATTTTTAATGTTTGTCAATTTATTCCTCTGAATATTGTTGCGACTTCTGTATTCATTGAAATGAGTATTCTGTTAAATATAAATTTAGAAAAGTTATAAAGCATTCATTTAATCATTAATTGCTCTCTTCATTATAAATATTAATTTGCTTTTGGAGAAATTTATTTGGACTCTTGCACTTGAAGTTCGTCCTGGACTTTTGTGGTAGGAGTTCATGACCTCCATGGTAAGTTTATGTCCTTTTCAACCTCACGTAAATTCTTGTCCTCTGTACATGAGGAGAGACTCTGCAAAGTGTGTTTATGGGTTGTAAACCCTAAATTAAATTTTCTCATGTAGGTCCATAATCTGCTGCTATACTCTGTACCATATATGAAGGCCACATTCTTGACAGTTTACGATCGCCGCGCCAATGTTTACTTTTCGTTTATGTATCCATTCGCCATCAACTGTTGATGCAACTAGTCAGTGCGTCCAGCAGGTGCTGCTTCGTACGGTAATTGGTGAACTACTTGGGTGGCGCGGCAGGCTGCGAGTGATGCCTCCAAGCGTGTGCAGGGTCGTTCGTAAACGCTGTACACAAAATATATGTTACTTTAAAAATTATGCAGAGCTTGTGAAAAATGAAACTATTGGTATCTGTTCGAAAATTTATGTATGTCGCACATGGAACTTTTTTTTGGAACTGGTAATGCTTCAGGAAAAAACCTACAGGTAGTGTGCACATTCTGTCCGGAGCGAAGTCTGAGCTTCTTATTTTTGTCAAGAGGTAGTGTTTTTGTAAAGTTTACTGTTGTTCTATTACTGGCTCAGAACGAAAGGAATTTGAAATATTTTTTGTCAGATTATTAGAAAAAATAATTCAACAATATTTTGCAATATTTCTGTATGCTTTTGGAATTAATATCAAACACGTAAGGAAAGTTGTGTTGGGGAGGGGGGGGGGAGTATAAGACGTGAAAAAAGTATTTTAAATTGCGTTTGATTTGAGTATGGATCGTTTTAATGTGACTTTAATTTTGAAAACCTATACATTTCTACTTTAGCACGAAGTTTAGTGTTCAACACCAAAAACCGCGGTTTTATGACCATGTAAAATAAAATCTATTAATTAACCTTGGAACTCTTTCTTATCGCATATTTTCGGCTGGTCTAATGTGCGTCAGCAGTGCACTCAATAGCCAACATAATATTAACTTTTATTCGTTCGTGCATCAGCTGATACAGGATTTTGTAAATGGCACGTTGTTTGTTTTGAATACATCAATTTGCCACTCACTGACTGTCAGAATGTGGCCTTCTTATATGAAATTAACTATACCTGTTTCCTAAAGGTGGTCAGGAGCAGATCAAATGACCCTGCCATTCATGTGATGAATCATGCCAAGAGGTTTATGTTTTAAGTGTGGGTGTGATGTGTTACTGATTACCTCTCTATTTTTTTTTTACCTACCTTGCCATGCCCACTAGTGGTGTGTGAGGGGATGTGATTTTATGTCGCAAATGTGCTTTGAAAGCAGCCAGCATTGCGGATAGGTGGCACAACTTTAATTCTAGAATTGCTGGGATATCAATTCATTACCAGAGATGTGGTAAATCCGAGATTCTAAGAAACCCTCTGGAATTTTACATACAGCTGGTTGAGCTCTCAAAGTTAGTTTTGGTGAATCAAGTGCCACTAAGCTCATGGTGTTGTGTGAATCATGCACAAGTGGTGCAACACAGCTGTGCATTAGAACTGTGTCTGCGTAAAGAGCAAACAAATTTAATCTTATGCCTAGGGACACCTGATTTTCGCGAAAAGATTTCACGACCTGTTGTACTTCATAACACTTTAGCTCAGATCCCCTTTCTTGATTGTGTGAGCTTAGCGATGCTCACTAATCACAGGCGGACAGTCTCAGAGTAACCTAGTTCTGATTCGCCAGTCAATAAAGAAAATGTCTTCTCACAAAGGCGTGCCCGCCAGTAAGCAAAATAAAACTGCTGGCTCGCCGGTAGCGTATGGAAATACAGCATGTGCGAAACTCTTTTCGCAAAATTCAGGTGTCCCTACTTATGCCAATTATTTGTAATATAGTGACTTTGTGCAGTCATGCGAATTGTGTTTATTGTTATATTGGAATGTAGTAAGTGACTGGTTACATTTTTTGTCTCCATGGTGTGACATTGGCCGCGTTCCGCTTGGTACAGACAGCAGCTGAAATTGCTGACGAATGGTGTTGTGGCGTCCGGGCTGGAGACTATACTACCGGCTGAAACTACTGACTTGCAGGAGGTCAACCAGTCTCAGTAAAAGCAGATGACACAACATGGCACCGATGGATAACGAGCAAGTTTCGTTGTTGTTATCTGCCGAAGTTGCAAGTGGAAAGTATATTTTCACATTCTTTGATTTCATCATCAAATGATGAATCTGAATCAGTCGAAGATGAATAGAAAAAATTATCCATCCCTGTTGACAACATGTTTAGCCCTACCATTGCTTCACCACGCATAGTAGACGCTATTATTACTGCTGAAAACTCTGCTGACGAGTGTACTGCCTGGTTACACTACTGAGTGCAGATTTTTACTGAAGGCGTTTCTTTTGGTATGTTATTGGTCAGTGCTGTCAGTACCAAGTGGAACGTGGCCATTGTAATTTTGCAATTAATAGTGATTGTGCGCTGGAAATATTATGTACTTTTACTATATGTTTTGGATAATACAATTTATTCAGTGTTTTAAAAATTGATGATAATATTAACTTTTATTTATTTTATATATTTTCAATTTACAAAGTTTATAATTTTTTTTCAAGTCATTTGACAGCAGTGATCATCGTAAGATGGTGCAACGCCATTTTCTTTTACCAGGAATCTAAGGACATATAGTTGGCTATTTTAATATGGTGCAATATGGGTCGTGATGAGATACACAGCCGTGTTGCAAGGGGTGTTTGTGATATTTTTAGATATGACTGCATCACGCAACGTCTTGATTGGGCTGTTTTTAGTGGTGCAATAAAGCTTTTAGAAGATATTTATAGTAGGCATGGCCTTTCGTGACCCAGTGAGTGAGAAACCATGATGGATGTTTAAAGAGAACAGTAAGTACGAGTCGTGATTGTAACTCGCAACTGCAGTGCCTACGACCTTTTTTTCTTTTTCATCATATTTCGGACTGACCTGAAACTACCAAATTATTTACGCCGGTGTGAGGTGTCATTCATTCAGGGTGCCGGAAGAGTATTTATTTTCTCTTGCTTATTTTCTCTCTTGCGTTCGTAACCGTCTTCATAAATATCCTCGCGATTAAAGTATTTTAGACTACAATTCTTTTCTCGTTGCTACTCGTTTGTTGTGAACTGCACATTTTTTTATGCTGCTGTTGTAACTGAAGTGCAAAGTGTAATAAAACTTGGTTGAACTATATTCCCAGCCTGTCTGATTATTTTGTTTTGGCACCTTTATAAATTTGAGTCTTAGTGTTCATATTTGACTGAGTTAGGCAAGCTAATGTTAGACTTGTCACACCTGGCATGCTCAAAACATTACAACTTTATTAGCAGGTTCTGTTGAGCAGTTCGTTTAGTAAAACAAAGGGAACTTCCATCACGTTAAGAGCCAGGCTAGAGCTTGCTGCAACAGTATTGATTGATTCATTATTGTATTCATGCTGGGTTGGGCACCATCTGTGCACGTCATAATTATATTCATGCTAGGTTGGGTTCCTACTGTGCACATCATCATTTTATTCATGCTGGGATGTGTCCCTCCCATGTACATCATTCGAATCATGCTGGGTTGGGTTCTCCATTTACATCATCATTGAAGTCATGCTGTGTTGGGTCCCTCCTGTGCACATCATTATTGTGGTCATGCATATTTGTAATCATTGTACTTGTGAAGTAATCCAGATTATCCTTGAAAAAAGGAGGGCATATTTCTGCAATCCATGTCCTTTCTTTGGCTTTTGATTTGACAATATAATTTTGTAATGTGTGAACATTCACAGCTCCAGTCGTTGGCATTGAAGTTTCTGGCTCCAATTGGCTGCAGCATGGAGATATGGTGAACCTCACTGTGTCATTCAGTGGCTCTCTCAACTTCACACACTGCATCCAGCCAAAGCAAGGTGGCTACAACGTTACAGGTGAGCTCATTTCTCATGTTTAGTAATCGGCTCATACCGCCAATTTTCTTCGCAGTAGTTGTCGGGATAACTGCTTTGGATGTTAAACATTATGAGTGTCACAGTTTTCAGCCACTAATTGGCTCTTAAGGGTCAGTTTCATTATGCACTCTTAACTCGAGCAGAGTTTAGGTATGAGTTAACTAGGATTACTGGTTTACCGCATTTCACCACACTCCAAATGCAATTAATTTTAACTATCCTGAGTTTAAGTTTAAACTGCCATTTTTGGCCATTTAACTTAAACTCCGTGTACAATGGAAATATGGCTGCCCAAACGTGCAATATTTTAGAGGCTATAAGAAAAAATTTTGTACACAATTTTGTTGTAACCATAATATTAATTTCAGTATTTGCCCTGTGGTTTGTTTTATGTAAAACTGATATCTTTAAATTTAATTTATATTTTGTCACTCACATGTTACAATGTATTCATTAGTTTGACATTGAAGCGTAGTTTTATTTGTCGCCCAATTTTTTTTAGTTTATCTGCGTCGGAATGGCTGGATGACCATTAGAATGTAAAATTTGGTATAGGACAATGAAAATATTATAAAGTGACCTCATTGGATTCATGAAAGATGAAGTTATGCTGATTATGTTAACACAGTGTATTGAATGTACATGAAATGCAAATTTAAATAAATAATTATATAAATAAAGCTTTTGTTACTTATTTTTGCTTAGAAAGATTTATTTTGAGTATTCTTGAAGAAATTATACACGTGGTTGGCTGAATTAAATCCTGCAGCAATAATTTCCTGCGTTTGAGATTTCTCATTCACTGATAACTTATCTGACCTGTTATTTTCAACAATGTCAAGCATTTTTTGTTATTTTACTCACTACTTTGTTTTAATATTCCGTACATTTACAGATCTCTACCTCTTCTCACTCTCACTTTTTTTTTATTCCCCAACCTGGATTCCAAATGTAACACAACTCAGACTCCATAGATTAGTGGACAAAACTTTGCCACCACCGTTTAGGTGCACCATTTATGTGGGGTCCTAAACTTACATTTACTTCACAGAGTTGCTGACAACTCTCAAAGTTAAGACATTTTACAATCCCCAGCATAAAGGTCTCAACTTTGAGTTGGTGGTTGTTCACATTTGCTCTGATTCTGGGGGGGCCCCCCCCCCCCTCCACAATCCATCGCTGAGACTGGAAGTGCCGGTTTCCTTGCATGTTGGTTGCATCGCTCGTGAGAGCTTAGGGGCAGCGCTGGGTCGCCTGGCTGGCTGCTACCACACCTGGGTAGTGGCGTGACGTCTGACATAAGGGTGAAGACGGTCTTGACTGCCATGTCCGTGGGTGCCCCTTGCCTAGGGGCGTGCAGGTAAGCAAGTCATCCAGGGTTAAACCCCGACTGGGGTCGCGATGACATGTGAAGATAAGGCGAAGTCATGTATATCATATATATATATATATACATATATATATATACGCACACACGCATGCCACGTGCACCCACGCACCTACACACACACACACACACACACACAAAAGAGCCAAAAAAAACTGGTACACCTACCTAATATCGTGCAGGGCCCCCGCAAGCACGCAGAAGTGCCGCAAGACGACGTGGCATGTACTCAACTAATGTCTGAAGGTATGCAGGATACAATTCACACCATGAATCCTGCAGGGCAGTCCACAAATCCATAGGAGTGCGAGGTGCTAGAGATCTCTTCTGAACAGCACGTTGCAAGGCATCCCAGATATGCTCAATAATGTTCATGTCTGGTGATTTAGGTGGCCAATGGAAGTGTCTATAAAGTCAGAAGAGTGTTCCTGGAGCTACTCGGGGCAAACTCTCGACGTGGGGTGTCGCATTGTCCTGCTGGAATTGTCCACATCCGTCGGAATGCACAATGGTCATTAATGGGTGCAGGTGATCGGACAGGATGCTTACGTATCTGTCACCTGTCAGAGTTGTATCTAGACGTATCAGGGGTGCCATTTCACGCCAACTGCACACGCCTCACGACAGAGCCTCCACCAGCTTGAACAGTCCCCTGTTGACATGTAGGGTCCATGGATTCATGAGGATGTCTCCATACCCATACCCGTCCATCCGCCCGATACAATTGGAAACGAGACTCGTCAGACCAGGCAACGTGTTTCCAGTCATCAACAGTCCAATGGCGATGTTGGCGGGCCCAGATGAGGCATAAAGCTTTGTGTCGTGCAGTCAACAACGGTACACGAGTGGGCCTTAGGCTCCGAAAGCCCATATCAATGATGGTCCGTTGAATAGTTCGCACACTGGCACTTGTTGATCCCCCAGCATTGAATCTGCGCCAATTTGAGAAAGGGTTGCATGTCTGTCACATTTAATGATTATCATCAGTCTTCGTTTGTCCCGTTCATTCATGAGCTTTTTCCGGCCGCAGCGATGTCAAAGATTTAATGTTCGGATTCTCAATATTAACAGTACACTCGTGAAATGGTTGTACGCGAAACTCCACATTTTATCGCTACCTCAGAGATGCTATGTCCCATCTCTCGTGCGCCGACTATAACACCACGTTAAAACTCACTTAAATCTTGATCACCTGCCATTGTAGCAGTAGTAACCAATCTAGCAACTTTACCAGACCCTTGTTGTCTTATATAGACCGCATCACATTAATCTGATTGGTTCCATACATCTGTTATTTGCATACGCAAGCCTATACCAGTTTTTTGGCTCTCCGGTGTATATGTTAATATGCATCACTCTTCAACCTAGTTAACTTTTCTTAAATGTGTCCATATTCATGGTGTATTTCTGAAAAAGTCCAATAAAAAAAAGGTACAGCCAATCTGTAATTTATAAACACAGTCTTTTCTTTTGTCCTGGAATTCCCTTAGAATAAGTGTTTTACTATTAAGCAGAGTTGTATTACAAAACAAAATTAGTTGCAGGTAACTGTCATTATTTTATCCATTATTCAGATGTACCAAAGATTTTTAATATTTGTAATTATGTAGCCATAATTTTAACATAGAAAAATTACGTAATTAAAAATCTCATTCTTTAACCACATGAGCAGAACATTTTATGTTAATGGAACAACAAACATAGAACTTACAATCTTTCATTTTAATTGAACATCTTGAGTTTTCTTTCATAATGTTTCAAGTTCTTGAAGCAGGCAGATTAAGTACTGAAAGGATTTCAGCAATGCTTTGCTGCAATGTATGGGCAAGTATCATCAATGATAATGTGAATGGGCTCTACGTTCTTCTGTACCGATGAATAGGTCCCATGTACTCTACATTCCTACAAGAAGTAGTAGTGGAGTTCTTGGGAGAAGTGCCACAGAATGTTCATGAGTAAATGTGATTCCAATAGAATGGTGCACCAGCACACTTTTCATGTGTTGGTGGTGATGTTGACAAAAAAATTGGGTATGTTACAACTGTAGGTGATGAAATAAGAAAATATTTTCATCAGTACTATGCACAGTAACAAAAATATAAAACAGAAGCATTTACTTGTAGATAGTCATAATACATTAATATCCATAAATAAGAAATCCAGTTATCAAGAACTAAACAAAAATTTTAGTAAAAATAAAAATACTGCAATAAATAAATATTTTACAACATTTAAACAACTTCATACCTTTGTGGTGTTCTGTGCAAAACAGAAAAACTTCATAATTGTATTTTAAAAAAACCCTTGAACCATGATACAGTTCAAAAAAAAAAAAAAAAAAAAAATGTAAGTATTGATGAATTGTGACACATTCAAAAAAGGAATGATACAAAATAAAAAAGGTAGTAACGTAATGACAAGCAAAACAAGAAACATTGTGGTAGCACATCAGAATGGAAATAGATTGCAGCCTCTGAAATGTTTATGACGTATTACTTTATTTGTTGTTTCATTTCTCGCCACAACTGACTACCAACATTAGTTGATACCTCTACAACATTCACCTGTAATTTTTTAGGCTGCAAAATTTGTGTTTTGTTTTGCTTATTCTGGACATGTATATTTTATTGCATTTTAAAATTAAAGCAGCTTATTCTTATTTATATTAGTATATATAATATCTTGACGTCATAACTAGTATATTCTTAAAAATGGCTGCATGTGAGAATTTCACGCTTCTTTAGACTATGTACATATTTTGTAAACGAAAACATCAAAGTATGTCTGATGGGTCTAAACACAATTATGTAATTTTCCACGTGGTTGCACGATCACGGCGTTTCGCTGGCTAGGCNATCAGACGGAGAGTTGTAGGAGACTACGACTCTCCGTCTGATGAAGCTGGCCTGCCTAGCCAGCAAAACGTCACTATCGCGTGGAAAATGTAGTACTTCTTTGTGTGTATGTGCCTTTCGACAGTGCTTGAATTCCTGTCTTTTTATATATTGTTGGTAGTGTAGCGGCCTGCTTGCGACCTCAAAGTGTAAAATTCAAAATTTTTAATTTTTATGATACCTTTTAAAAAATATTTTACTTTTTCTGGCTGGGCTTGTGATTTCAGAAATTTATTTGTAGTTTTGCTGCTCATTGTTTCAGGTAACGAGACATGCAAGAATGATGGAGCTTTGCTGCGAGAGAGGAAGTTTCAAGTTATTCATTACTTCAGGTATCCTGGCACGTATATCTTGCTAATGATCATCAGCAACGATGTCAGCAAGGTTGTGTATCCTGTGACCGTCAACATCTATGAAGGTAGGTAACAAACCCAATTGTAGCGGGATAATTAAGGAAGTAGGCCTAAACTAGGTCGTTGAGGTTATAGGGACATCTGATTTTTAGTAGAGCCACAGAAGGAACAAAAATTTAAATTATTACAAGAAGTGACGGTTTTGGTGTAAAGTGAGCACTTTTGAAAGCAACCTTTGAAAAAATTCACTGCTCATTAGCTAAACATATGCTACTGTACACTCTGGCTTAGAAGCTTCTAGTTAAGTTGGAAGAGAATTTTTAAAAATAGTTGTATTGCGAGAGTAATGTTTAAATGTATGGCTTGTTTCTTGTTTTACATACATTAGAGTATGAATTAGCACAAGAGTAGTACAATTACAGTACATTCCTAACAATTCCATGATTTCACTTGCAATGGCATGAGAATAAAGTCAGACTGCATGGTTGGGGCCACAGTGGTGTAGTGGTTAGACTACTCGCCTCCCACCTAAGCGAACAGAGTTAGATTCCCGGTGGGGCCGCTTCCGGATTCTTGCTTGTGGGAATCGTGCCGGACGATGGAGCTGGTTGGCAGGTTTTCTCAGGGATCTCCCGTTTCCATGCCCTTGCATTGCGGTGCTGCTCCATACTCATCTCGCTTCACCCTCATCGGCTCTCAAGACCTCGATGTTAAAGAGCTGACCAGATCTCTCCACTCCACTGTCCATGGTTGTATTAATTTTGGGTGTGGTGGAATGTTAAAAAATGACAGGAACTGGGTAGATCGTAAGCTCAACTTTCAAAAGAATCAAATTAAAGCTCTGCTTCACCCCTTTTGTAGAAATTCTTCGTTTTTGCATCATAATTTTGGATTTATTGTAATTTTACGAGTTTCCGAGTTGTTTATTATTTTTGTGCATAATTTTAATTGTGTTTTAACTGCTTATTGTAAAAAGTCAAGAATTTATTAATAAATATATGTTCCCGACTTTGTACAACAAGCAGATAACACAGAATTAAAATTACGCAAATATTAAACAGCTCGTAAAATGTAAATTTTCTATAATCGTACATTGTCAGTAATTACTATGAATCCAAAATTGTGACGCAAAAACGAATTCCTGCACAAGGGGTGAAGCCGAGATGCAACCATGAACGATTTTGAAAGTCAGTTGGGTAGAGACAAAAGGAGATTTGGCTTTATGTTTATAATAATGAGAGAGGAATAAGAAGAATTGAAGAAATAATAAAGAATTCTTTTATAAGTTTGTTTCTGGTTTTAGGCAAACTTTGAATAAATATAATTTAGCTTTGTGGTGTCTCTCATGTTCATTACCTATTTGTATGATGTGGTCTAAACATAAATACTGTTTCCTCAGCTTTGATTACTCACACATTGTAATACAGTTGTACGACTGTATACAGACTGCCGATGGTGTTTGTAATGTTGTGTTAAATGTCAAAATGGGTCGATGTTGAGTTTTTCTGTCAAAGCTGTTGCATTATGTTGTGTAATATGATAGTCTATGGTTCATAAATATTGTTTTGTTTGTTTTGAGGGTTCACAGATAACAGTGAAAGTCTTTAATAGGTGGCCAGTATTCTGTGTCTGGTTGAAAATTTGGAGGGTCAGTAGTGCATGTTTTTCTAGAATCTTGTAAGTTGTGTTCATAAGCATAATATAGTGCCCAACGCTGTAATCGCTCATGTTTTCTACTACATATGTGGTGTAGCTATAAGACTAGTATAGTAGTTTGTTTATTTTCTCACCCGTGCACGAGTGTATTCTTAGTAAGAATTGGTTAAGTATGTTGACATTCATTCATATTTCATGTATATTTGCGCAATCAAGAACACCTCAGTAAAACAAAATTCAAAGATACAACTGGCAGTCCTGTAAGTTGAAAGTTTCATTTAATTGGAAAACCTACTGTGGAGGTGAAAAAGGATACAGCTAAAATGAGTAATCGTGAACAAACCTATCTTCATCCTAATTTCCACTTGCTTTCTATCATTAAAATTACCAACCATAGAAATTATGTTTCCTTCCGTGTCTCTCTCATGAGAGTTGATGGTAAGTTTGTGAATCCCGCAACACACCTCATTAAATTAAATAGGGCTTTGTGGAATTAATACACTTTCGCACTTGTAACAACCAACTCGGGGAAAGGGAGAGAGTGAGCGGTTGTGTGCATGTGCGTACGTTCATAAGTATTAGAAGGGAGGGAATGTGGATATGCGAGGTGTGTGCCACGTGCTGGTGTTTGCTTGCCGCAGTGACGAAGCAAGCCCAGCTGTCTGTGATAGTCGTCCCTGTCACGTGCAGCCTGCTGGCTGTTATACTTGTGGTGTTTGGAGTGGCGTATTACGTCCAGAGCAGAAGCAGGTGAGTGCTTTCATAACTTTCATTCAAACATTTTTACCAAGAGTTTTGTTTCTGCAAAGAAGGCAGCCATGAAACCGTAAAGTAGGACATTTTAAGTTGCTATCGTTCCTATTTATTATTTTTTAGATGTTTGTACATTTTACCATGACTTCATTGTAATTCAGTTGGAACATATATTTACTTTAGGTCTTTAACCACGGCCATCTGCAGGGGCACAGCCTAACAATGCACTTGTAAACTTGGTCGTGGAGAGCCAGTTGTCGCTGTTGCAATGCTCTTAAACTTGCCTGAATATTTTTCCCCCAATTGATTGTGCTGTTGTATGTTTCAACATCATATTGTGATAGTAATTTATATTGTAGCTGTTAGTGCAGATACTTGCTACCTAATATGGGCTAGCCATTGTGACATGCATTCAAGAGATGTGAAGCACTCTTACCTCCTCGTATGTTGCACTGGTGCCTTTGGCGCTCTCAGTGATAACTTTCCTTCTTCCACTTTACAAGTGGAGAGTTTGTAGCCGGCCACCTGGAATGCACATAATTCTTTAACTGTATGGTAGCAGGCTTGCGAGTTTCCTGGAAGACGTTCTGTAATGATGGCAACCAGAGGAGTGTAACTATGAACGAGTGACCCTCGACCTCGTGGGGATAGTTTCCTGTGGCGTCGGTAACGTCGCCTTTGGCGCCCCCAGACTAAAGACTTACAAGCCACTGTGTTTCCTAATTTCGTGACCCCATTATGTAGTCTTTGTTTATGTAAACACTAGTTTCAACGGTATTCTCAACACTCTTGCACTTCTGGTCTTAGTATCATTTCATATCTCAGCAGTTTTAATTTGTGGAAAATACAATGAACAATAACATCTCTTAATACTGCGAGGTTTTGAATGTTTTGTTTCCATTCCCTATTCCCTGAGTGGAATACCACAACTTCATTCTATATGTTATTCTTTTATTTAATAACAAAATTTAGATCATTTGCGAGGTGAAGAAAGCTTAAAATTAAATTGGTGTCGCAGGAATTAGCTCGTAGCACAGACTTGTTTCAGCATTTCATATATAATAGTTGTCTTTATCATTTGGTAGTGTTTTATTTACATGTTCATGCATAGATATAAGTTATCAGTCTTTGAGGTTTTCCTGCCGAGAATTTATTTATATCTCTAAATTAAATAAGTGTAGTGTTGTGTGAATGTGACTTATTTTCTCCCCCTCACAAAAACAAATGAAATAATTTTATGAGCTTTCATGGAACTGAAATAAAAATGTAAAGTATGGTATAAACATTAGCAAAACTAATAAAAATCAATTAAATTTGATAGCTTATTTTTATAATCAAAGTTTGATGAAAATTTTAAAGTTTTAGCAAGCTTTTCCTTATCCATTGCTAACAAAAAATAATTTTTTATGCATATCTGAAAAATTACATAAGTGACCTGCATAATGAGGAAATGAAATCATCTCTAATAAATTCATCACATAATTAGGCATAAATAAAGGGAGAGGAATAAAGTTATGCCAAACTTTTTTAAGTGTTATTATTTATTGGTAACAAAGTTAAATCTTTCTAAAAAGTATTTTCTTTAAAAGTACTGCTCAGTTTACAGTAAATCTTCAAAATCCCTACCAGATGTCATATTTATTATGTGTCCACTCTATTTCAAGTGTGAAATTGTGGTGTACTTTTTATGGATATTCTGCTGTATGATGAAATCAAACAAGTAGTGGGTATACAAATAAGAATTTCCATAAGTAACTAAAGAAATATTAAACATTATTTGAATTCAGAAATTACTGCTTTAGTGTGAATGTTAGCTACGATATTTTGTATGAAAATTAGAATGGAATTTTTTTTTTTTTTGTGTAAATATTTGCACCACTAAAGTTAAGTAATAATTCTCATTTGATGAATGGTTTTTTTTTTTTTTTTGTTTTGACCAACTTTCCTACATTTGGTTTGTTGTGAATTACAGGTACACCGTGGAAGTGGCAGATTTTGATTTCGGCAGAGTCAGCGAGATGGAGTACAAAACTTTCCGAGAACGACTTAGGGAGTCTTTCATGAACTCCATCAACCGACCAGGTGACTATCTAGAGACAGACAACATCTGGTCACCAAGCAGGAAATATGGCAGCATGCAGTAGCTTCAGTTTCTTGCCCATTTTCCAAACTGATAAGGTATCTTATAAGTTGTAGGTTTGTGATAGTGTTTAAGAGCATTCTGATATTTTTTTTTATTCCAAAGTGCAGCTGTTGTGTAAAAAATGAAGGTGGAGATTAACGTGGGCCATAGATGTTCGTACATAGACATGTATAAATTTATCACTTTTTTTTAAATTGCATATTTCATTATCGGAAAGAGTTACGTTAATTGGTTTTGTATAACCAGCTGATAATAGAAATAGATGTACAAACTAAAATAATTTTCATCATTTGTAAATTAAATATTCTGCTTGATATCTGTATTTGGGACAAACGTATCTGTACCGTCACCAAAAAGGCAGCATTCATTACAATACGACTTGACAGATTTTATATTTTAGGTACAGTTAGTGCTATCCATGTAATACCTAGTACTTTTCTGTTAATGCATCGGTGTCATAACACTTTTTCCTTGATACATATTAAGCACAAGGATTATTCATAGCAAAACTGTTGACTGCCCACATATGTTGTGTGTTGCAAAGCTGATGTTCGCCAGCAGGAATATATACGTTTCTGTAAGTGAGGGCTGTGGCACATCGCACCTGCCACTTCTTGGGACTGTTTGCCGAGGTACACTCGCACACGCTAGAGTAGTTTCTAGGTAAGTCGATTTGTTAAGCCATGCATGCTTGCGTGATGGACTCCGTATTTTTGCTGCCGTAAATTTAATTTTATTTGTGTGTGAATTTTTATTTTTTTTTTTTTATGATTTTCTTTTTATTATGCATGGTAGGAAAACAAATATTCCTCATTTAATTTTAATATAATAAGCCCACAAAGTCTGTATTTTAACATACAGTAGTGTCGCGATTATCCAAAGTTATGCAAGTCAAGTTAGCATTGGGAATTGGTTTTTATACAGTACAGATTCATTTTGAAGACTAAAATTGTGTACAAATTCAAAACTCTCATTATTTGTATATTTTGCTGCCATAAAGTGTATTTCATTGGCACCACATTTTCAAGTATGTAAATATTTATGGTATATTGTAATTTTAAAATAAAATTTTTTGGTTTTCTGGCTACATATTTAATGCTTTGATCTCAAATTGCATTATTATTATATATATACTTTAAAAATTATGCCAGTCTTTTGTTCAGTGTAATTTAATTTCTTTGGTACTGAAGACTAATGCTTTTTACATATACACACCTACTTTCATTTGGGTGGAGTGGTACATTTTCTAAGTGTGGATGAACTTTTAAGGAGAAGTCCTAAGATTGTTTCGTGTTTGAAACAATGCGTTCATGAAATTTAATGTGAACAAATTTGAGTCCATCCATGCAATTTTTGTAACTTGTGTAGCTTACAGGCAGACTGTTGAGAAAATAATTCCATTTCTCATAATTCTCAATTACTTTCATCTCCCAATAACAGATATTTTAAGTTTGTAATTGTTTGATAAGTTTGCAAAAATCAATATTGCTAAACTTTTCTTACTTTATGTATCTACGTTTGTATTTTTCGCATGTTGTCTTCTGATGGTAGATGTCTATCAGAATTGTACATTTTTTCCCCCGATATTAATGTTACTCAGCTGCTGCAGGGTGCATATTTCACCATGCAAGCTAATAAAACATTTTTGAATTGTTTTGCATATTTTAATCCATCACTTTCTGTAAATTTTTCTCGCACCAACTTTTATATTTATTTACTTTTAGTCTTTGCATAATAAACTTTGTTAAAAGATCAGACTTGGTCTTTCCTCCTCTCTTCTCATGTTCGTAAACCTAAAACACTAGATCATTTGAGTCTTTTTTTTTTTTTTTTAAATCTGTTCATATTTTCACTACCATTCATTTAAGCATTGTATACAAATCTTAATTTTCTAACTTCTTTTTTGAACACTGTATGTTGGTTCTCCCTTTCCCATTTCCATTAGAACCTTTTTTTAGAGCATATATTTCCCTGAATTTGCAACGATTTTTCCTGGTACCTTCAAAAGAATGGGAAAGGGGTTTCACCATATTAATTAATTTTTCACTTCCTGCACTTTATTAGATAGTTAAACATAAACAAAGTTCTTTGCAGTAATCTGTGCAGTTAGCGACAATGTGTGACAGGACAACTCGTGCGTGAAAGGGGTGAGGAAATGTAGTGAATATACTTATATCCATTTATATGTGGGCCTTATTTATAACTTTCAGGGTTAAACTTGGCACTTTCCATTGCATTTGACTGCAAAGTGAAATTCATCCAAACATACAAAAATTGCCCAAAAAAAAAAATTGTAATAATTTTATTTTTACTGATTAAGTGAAAAAGGCATGAGCACAAGCACTTCCGGTCAGTACTTGGTGATACACACACACACACACACACACACACTCAAATTGTCAGATAGTGCAGGGGTTTTTTTTTTTTTTTTTATATATGAGCACAGTTGTGATTAATCCAGCCAGCAAACTGTGTCGGCATATATGCTCAAAACATGCACCTTTCAATTTGTGTGTGTGTGTGTGTGTGTGTGTAATATAATCTTCACAGTTGTATTCTAAAAACTATGAGAAGTAATTTAAAATTTGAAATCTTAAAAAGAAATTTTAGATATCCTGGCAGCATGTGGGGAACACAAGATATTTACTGTACACATAACCTCACCTCGGTTGATCGTGACTGTACTGTGTTAAAATCGTTGTATGTTTAGGAATATATATTTTTTTACTGTGAAATAGGGATATGATGCAATAATTCTAACTAAAAAGAATTTCTTTTGATGGTGTTTTACTGTTAAAAATCATAATATTTTAGTAGGTACTACTGCAGTGCATTACACTTTTTTTTTAACTAGGCTGTATTGTGTAACTAGATAATGCTAGGTCATCTGTAACTAGCAGAATGGAAACGTTATAATGAGTGTACTGGCTGGACTGAATGTTTATGAGAAGGATTGCCAGATAAAGATGTTTGTATGGATACATTGAAATCAGTTTCAACAAGTGAAACATTTTCTTTTAGGAGTAAATGTGATGTTAAGAATGGTTATATGATTGTACTTTATTTTAAACAGTTACCCAAAAAAATGTAATCATTCACCATGAAATTTATGTTTTTAGAAATGTTATTTCATAGTTAATTTGTTTTGTCTTAGTTTCATGTAATTTAATGAAATTATGTACTATCATAGGTATTCTATTTTTAGCATAGTTTTTTCATTTACCAAAATAAACTTGTCAAAAATAAAATATTTAAGTCTGAAAATTGATGCCCCAATACTGTAATCATCAGTGGTTAAAGTTGTACGTATATGTATCATGTACAGGTAATTTGTATGTGTTGTGTACATAAATAAAAACTATTTTTAAAACTTTATGTGTTTGCTGAAATTTTCAGTAATTTTCTTGTTAGTACTCTACTTTACCAGTGAGTTGTTTGTATTATTTACATTCCCCAAAAATACAGAATATTTATATACTGCAGTACAAATAAAAGTGAATAAAATGTATTTTTAATTTCCCATTTTGGTTTTTTTTAGTAAGTTATTTTGTTTATTTTTGTGATATTCAAGAGATATGTATTACTAACAGTCATCTTATGGTACATGTAGTAATGCATGCTCTATTTTCATCTTTCTTCAGTATTTTTCTTCTCGTAGAAGAGCATGCAAAGTAAAACCCCGCAGTTTGTACAAAAAATACATTTTGAAATAAATGTTGCAGTACAATTTTAATAAGTATTTTGTGCAAGGTTAGGTTTTATTGGTTAATTTTTTAATTTGTGAGACGTGTGTTTGAAATGTTTTGTGCGAAATCACTGTCTTTGTAAGTATTGATGCAGTGAGGTAGTAAGTAGCATATGCATAGAGGGATGAAAATGCAATTTTGGGACAGACATGTTTAGAGTGATTGCAGTGACATGATTGATCCATGAAAGTGTAGTAAAAATAAAATTTTGTGTGTTATCACCAATATTTCAAAAGTATTTTAAAAAATTTAATTACAGTATATGATAAAATGTTGAATTGTATATCTTTCTGTAAAAAAAAAATTTTAATTTTAGCAATAGCTTTTTTTTAAATGTTTTTTTTCTGTTGATATTTAAACCAAATTGCAGATTAGCAGTTAAAAAAGTAAATTCAACTGTAAATCATTTTTATTTTTAGTCAGTTCACTATCTGCATGAAATCAGTAAACACGTTTTCAATTTATTCCTTTGTATATTCACCCCACTAACATGAGTCTCTACCTTTTAATGTAGCGTGTTTGTCTCTGTACATTAATTTAAAATATTTTCAACTTTTCCAGCGAATATAATGTAGCCAATGTTGCTCTCACACCTGGCTGTAGCTTTTTTTGTATTGCTTCCTTAAAAGCACAGTCTGGCATATCTAGCTGAGTTTACATGGCAGAATGTTACACATTAAAAATATGTTCTATCAAATTTAGTTTTTGGCATAAGTGGACATATTTATATTTGCATGCCTAATAAAATAGCCTCCAAAAATACATGTAAATTAAACTTTTTGAAAAATAATTGTTTTTCTTCTAAAAGTGTAGGGTCTACTTATTTTTAGTCCTATATTTGAGGTCATCTTATTTTTAATAGTTCTGTTTTGTAGCAACCATATATTCTGGTAAAAAAAAAAGCCTTATATTCAGGTAAAATAACTTGTACATTTGTGGAAAAAAAGTCCTACAATCAAAACATGTTTTTGTTTCCTAAACAAGCCTTTTTTCACGTTTTTCTCAGAATTTTGTGTGAATTTGTGAACATTTCACTACAGCAACATTTTACAGTAACTATCTATCCCAAATGGTTTCCAAAGTAGAGTTACTTTAATGATTACCTGTTACTGTAATGAATGTGCAGCAGTTTAAAGTAGATTTTTGGAAATTCCTCCGTCCACTGCAATGAATTGTTCTGTTCTCATGAGAACACGTGTGTCGCTTTGTGGGAGTACATCTGCACATTCCTTTAGTTGGGCAACAGCATCCATTATGCGAGCTAGCAGTTCATCACATTTAGCAACCTTTCGTTTGTAAAACTCGTACTTTAAACCACCTCTTAAGTCTGATGTGATTTGGTCTGGAGATAGTGATGGCTAGTTAATAGGACCACCATGTCCAATCCACTGATTAGGGAACATATGGTCGAGGTGTTGTTTCACAAGTCTAAATAAAATTCAGAGAAGCCCCGTGTGGCTGAAGCATTGTCCTTTAGTTGTTCCTGTAATGTACACGTCAAAAAACAAATTGCAAATAACTGTGTCCTGTCATTTGTTGATCTACAATATTGGGACCAATCAATATGTCGCTAATCGTACAGCACCTTGGAAATTTGTTTCCGCTGTAGCATGTGGATTCTCTTGCAACCGTCAATGACTGTTACACGTATTGTTAAATGTGGCTTCACCACAAAATAGCATTGTTTGAAGCATGTCACGATTACCAGTAACCTAATTCTAGGCTGATAACACTGTCCTCTTGCACCACCTACCTGAGCGGATGCCTGAACACATCTCCAAGGAACATACCTTGCGGTGTCCCCAAGTGAACGTTCAAGAAAGAAGTGCTGCTTCACATGGATCTGATTTTGCTTAACCAGGTTGTGGAAGAACACTGTAGTAACATAAGGCCGAGCAGCCTTCTCACAAACCCTTCATTCATGCTACAGTAATAATTATTAATTTACCATTTATTAAAGTATTATGTATGGGTCAAATAAAAAAAAAGGCCTTTAAATTGTCGAAGAAAAATTAGCAAACAGACTTGCTCTGAGATCGTAAAAAATTTATCTTTTTTGTATATAGAAATGAGTATTTGTAATCCTTTCAGCATACATGCTTCTCCAGCATGTTGAATAAGATTGCCAGCAGATCTGTGGCACACGTGGGGTGTTTTAACATATCAGACAGTCTCTGATGTGACTTGTGCAGGCATCCACTCAGATGCAACGAGGAAATTTAGAGCATATCTTGTAAAAGTGAATCAATGCTGGAGTTTATAAAGTACTGCTATTAACAACTCGAGCAGAATCTTGGAAGGCCTTACCCCGAGAACCAATAACCTTGGACATATGTTCATATGAACTGTTGTTATGTTTTGAGGTGTACTGTCCATACCCTGGTCCCCACATAAATTGACACATCTGTATAAACAGGAAATTTAAGAAAAAAAAATTCCAAGGGCAAGGGTACTATCTAAAAATCTTTTTTTCTCCTATTTTGTATATGCGATATATGGAAACAATTTTTACACACATTATTATTGTGTATTCAACTGAATGCAAATCCTTTATTGATGTGTTAGTGGCTATACTAAGAAGGACATTTAAAGTTTTGTACAATAATTATTTTCTTTAACTTTGTCCCCAAATTAGAAAGTGTGATGCCTGAAGGTTTCAGTACAAATGTTTGTGCTAGAATATTCTTAAACTGAAGGCACATTTCAATATATTTGTACACATCTTTAATCAATTAGCTTTTGTCTACCAGTCATACCACACCATCAACAATCCAATCTCCTCGCCACACCAATACAGTGGCGTAAAAAATTTATGAATACACATGGTATTGAACCTGGCTTATTTACAGTCAAAACTGAATTACTTCTTGTCAAAAGAGAAACCTACTGTAATTATCGGCTTATGATATTGCTACATTCTATATTGTACGTGGAACCATTAGCACTCGTTTGGACTCTAAATTCAGGAGAGGTTGAAGTGGAGATAACTTGCATTCCCACTACCAAAACCTGTTGCAGAGAGTACACAAACTTGAAAAGTCAACATAATTTCAATTCCATGATGGGAGGCACTAAAAAAAAGATGGTCGATTCACTTGAGACAAATCTAGCAACTGCAAATGAGGAGGCATCCACCATCATGGGACAACGTAGGCAATTTTGAAATTGCTTACATGTTGTTTGTATTCCTCAAATGGTGCAGAAAGCACATCAAAGTGTTCAGTCTTGCCTTTAAAATTGCTAAAAATAACAAAAAAATGTTGTACCTGTATTACCACCTTCAAATGAAACTGGCTAATAGCTATCACCTGAACAGGTTATCAGTTGTATACTGTCGGCCGTTTATTACGACCTCTGAATAGCTATTATCCAGTTACTCAATACAACTGATGATATGTTAATTTTTTTATATTTTGGTAGATTTACAAGAGAAGTTTACTGATCAGATATCTCAGCTGCACTTTGCTAATCTTGTGGATATTTTCATACATTTAAATAGGTTAAACTTGCAGTTGCAAGGTTCTGGAAATATAAATTTAGAAGGTGTAGCAAACATATTTATCTTTGAAGATAAACTTTGCGCCTTTATTTGCAAACTTCAACTATGGATGGGTAAAGTTGTCAAAAACAATTTTTCTGCGTTTGCAACATTAAAAGCGCTTGCAGATGACGAAAAATATGTTATGCTCAGAGCGGCAATACAAGAGAACATTAGAAGTCCTCTGCAAATGCTGGTCGATGAATTCAATCGTTACTTCCTGGAATATAACCAAACCGAATCGAGAGGTATCTCAAAGCTGATCGTAACGCTTTTGGTATCAATGTTGGAGAGGTTGCTGACAAAGTCCAGGAATAGTTCATTGAATTGCAAAATGATAGAAACTGCAAGGGGACGCGTTTGAATCTGACATTGCCCTTGAGGAGTTTTGGTGTAAAAAAGCAATTTCATATACTAAAATTCAGGAAATCGCCTTGCGCTATCTTATGCTCTTCTCCTCGACTTATTTGTGTGAACAAGGATTTTCTGCTCTGCTTGTAATTAAAAACAAGTCCAGGAATCGTTTGAATGCAAGTGATGGCATGCGTGTAGCTTTGAGCAATAATATTAGCCCGAGGATTACACAGCTTGTAAGGGAGATGCAAGCTCAAAAATCACATTGATAATTTGCCAAATTAAATTTTCTATAAAAATGTTCTATTTATATTATAATAGTATTTTCAGTGCATGTTACTATTAAGTTAAACGAATATGTTAAAAGTTTTGATTAAAGTCATTTTAAGATAAATACAGTTTATTATTCTTGATCCTTGTGGTCCCCACTAAGAATCAAAAAATCATAGTGGTCCCTGGTCACACAAAGGTTGGGATCCACCCACCTTTGCAACCTATTGCTCTTATATCTTGTGTGTTGTCCCATTTCACTCTGAATGTACATGTTGACGCAGGACGGCGTCCTGCCTTCCAAACAGTTTGCCATGCCACGCAACGACCGTATGAACCACAGGCACTAGTGTACCCTCAGTACACAGTGCAGTGTAGTGCAGCATAACTTCATGCCAAACCCCCCTCCGGGCAGGTGATGACGCCTTATGACTGACTCGGCACACATTAATTATAGGGCAATCCAAGATCAAATAATTAAAAGCAAAAGAAAGACACACCAGGTGTGTGGACGCTTAAAGACGCCACTATAAGCGTTTCACTGCTTATGTTTATTTGAAAATTCACGTATTTTTCACCTCAGTTGTGTCACCCTCATTTCATGCCATCCACATTAAAAATTGTATTTGTTTATGGGGCAATTTAATATTATGTATTAATTTATTCATGTTTTATGCAAGGGTTCATGTACATTTATTTGTGCAAGTGATATAGTTCAACAGAAATAAGTGCAGGGAAAGCAGCGCGCCGCCATAGTCTGCGCGTTGCGAGCTTGCCATATTCAGTCGCTGTCAAGTGTGTCAAGGGGTCGGCACGCAGCACGTTGCGCTCTGGGTGCTTTCACATTTTTGCGCCAATCATCTTTAGCTGCAATAGTCTGATGTAACTTACTGAAACCTGTTCTTTTCTGCACCCGGAGACGCCATCCCTTCTTCCCCAGGAATAGCATCGCCCGGGGAAGCTTAACACACCGCAATTCATTTTTGTACGCACCTATGTACTTTTGAAGTTTCGCCTATCTGGCAGGCCGCTGGCCAGAACCCGTGTAAAGTTTTCACCTAGAGTGATGTAAGTGTTTCTGTGCAAGAGTAATTACATGCAAGTTTTCAGACTTCATGTTTTTCATTTCAAGCACTGCATTCTGGCGTTTTGGGGTCTGGGTCCCCTACAAACTGTTTTCACCGTGATTTCGGTGAAAACAGTTTCTACCTTATTAACCAGCATGCTCAACGCCGAGCTTTTATCAGTAAAAGGCGTGCGGGTCAGGCTGAATAGGCCCACTTCATTCCGTCGTAAGTATCAGGCATAGGGAACACCTGGTTTTTCTGTCCAGACAGGCTCATCCAACAATTTCACCAAGGGACTGCGTACGTCCAGGCGAATGGCCTGCCGTACCCTGAGATCATCATCATCAGCAGCAATCGACATCACCTGCCGACTGTCTGGTGCCTAGTCGGATATCCAACTCCAAACCCACCTATCAATGTTTTTCACAGCCCCTCAAAACTTCCATTAACCCAACACCACCCAGCCAACAGGTGTTAAATTGGTGCCCAACGTGGGACCATTTCTTGCTGAAAACCCTCATTGTTCAACATTTTTCCTATGCAATTTAACAGGCGTTAATGGCCACCCTTCAGCGTCAATGATGCTAAAGATCATCTCTATAGCAGAAATTGCTGCTTCCTGCCAAACGTCATCTGCATTATTATTTATTAAACAACACAATAGCACAACTTATTGTAACAAGTGAAAAGGTGAATATTTATTTTTGCTACTAAGTACATTATTAGTGAATGAAAATGTATTTCAAATCAACTCCAAAAAACTGTTGCCTTGCTAGAAAATGCTAATTTTTTACACTTTAGCCAATGTAATTTTAATGTAAATCTTGTCACGCTCTGTATTTAGGAAATGGTATTGTACTAACAATGAATATTTAATTTCACAGTGTGTGGGTGATCATTGACAATACAGTAGTGCCAGAATATGCTAAATATAAAGTAACTACAATGGAATTTATTTTGTAGAGTTCTTAACTGACAAGAAATTTTTTTTAGCATGATTAAAAGTAAAACAAAAGGAAATTATATATTCTATGAAATAATGACAAAGACCACTAGGTACAGAAATGTGTAAAATGTATGGGTTTAAAATAGGGGTCCATTTATGGTCACATGTAACACTTAAACATATGAAGTTGAAAACAAGTAACAATTTATTACTGAATTTAGTAGGTACATCACTTTTTTTTTTTTTTTTTTCTCCTTGGGTCTTCTTGTGTTTCATCAAATTCTTACAATTATTAAATTTTCATATAACAGCAGCAGTCACAAAATTTATTATTGTCTTACACATTCACAATACTTGTGGCATTACAACCTCGCGTCATTATAAATACCTACATAAACATTGTATTGTTTTTAAAAAAATACATATAACATTACTTTCCAAACATAACAAAGTTCAATTCTCTAGAAAATAATAAAGGCACACTGCACTTATATTACACATGAAAACAAAATAAAAACTGTTCTACGCTTTTAAAACCTGAAACCCTTCCCTTATATACCAGATTATAAAGCATGTTCGGTAATCAAGGCTATATACATTCCAGGTCACTCTTTACAGCAGTGGTGGCTCGAGGGGAAACTAAGTAGACCATATAGCTAACCAGGGATCAGCAAGAATCTGATTAAATAAAAACAACAATAGTTCCTATTATTCTTAGTCTACAGTATATTTTGCATATCATCGCATGTATTAACATTTTTATAAAAACACATTATTTTCAGAAACAATACAAGAACCTTTCATAGAAGCCATTTTTTCTTGAGTATCTATATTTTTGAAATTTAAAATGTAACTTGTGCAGTTACATTTTGAAGTAATGAGAAAGCAACGTTTAAGTAATTTAAGTTTAATGTGCACCTTGGTTTAACCACAAATTTTACCTAATTAATTGAAATATATTATTGCATTTAATATTATTTAAAGAAATTAAGACCTAAGATATTGCTAATGCCTATCAGCTTACTTTTTTTAAATTAATACATCAAGAGAAAAGCAATGTGCATCAAGATAAAAAAATTTAATATAAAACACATTTTAAAAACACTAAAATCATGCATTGCTATTTTCATGGGTATTGATACATTCTTAGGACTTGCAGATTGCCTTGTTACTGCACTGGAATGGTGGATTTTAAAGGCGTCGAGCATAAATGAAGATGTGCCTGCTACCTAGCGAAGTGGCGCAGCACTGCCTGAAGCATGTGGGTTCATGCGACGTGTGCCCCAATACCACTGAAGTTTGGTTATCTCCGAGCTGTCCCAAGTATCTCCGTCAAGAGGAAAATACACAGCATCATGGGCACAGACTATCTGTGCCTCCAATGTTAAACATTCTTTGAATGTTTTCACTTTACCTCGAATAATGTAAACCGTTTCCTATTAAAAATGTAACTTACTGTCATCAAATCATTTCTTTCATACCTTAAGCGCACGTTTTATTTAGGTACGTTTATATAATATTTACTGTACTTGATTCACTGACAATGTAGATTCGCTACCAAGAGGTGGTTGGACACAGGAGATGAGTGTGTGTGTATGTCTCTTCTCTGGGAACAAATATTAGTAGTCATATTTGTACACCAGCATAGCACACTTTATTTGAGCTTATTGATCTACCTAAATCACTTTCTGGTCACTATTCCAGGATAATTTAATTGAAACATGGAAGAGGTAAATAACATTTACATCATACGTAAAACTACATTAGGTTCATCCTCTTAACAGTTTCTATAAACTTAACATGAGCGGTGCAAATAAAATTATCATTAACCAACAACCATTATAGCAAAAGTGTGTAGAAGATGCAACCAGGGTAATGATTGCCATAAAGGAGTAGTTAATTGTGTCTGTTTGCCAAGCTGGATTTTTGTCTTTCCATCCCCTAGTGGTTTCTTGCTTACAATGCCACTTTCTCACGGTACTCTGATGAACATTATAAAAGCATTCTACTGCATAAATATCTAAAAAAAAAAAGGTGTGGGATGTTGAATTTTACTTGGGAGGCACATATCCCTATACCCATTGATAAGAGCCACCACTGCTTCACAGGCATACATTAACATCAATTCTGAAACAAAACAAACAATTCTGTGTTTAGGGACGGACTGTTATTGAGTATAGTTCACCATTCTTGACATCACTTATTAATCACAACTACATTTGTTTTATGGGTCATACATACATACATACACAAAGTTTAATTTTGCTGCTGATTTTTTACTTGAAGATGATTAACACTAAAAAAACTTCTGACAATAATATTGGGGATATATGGATCACCAGTAGGACATTACACCTATGTTCTACTTTCCCAGAATAATTGGGGGGGTACAGTCGCTGAGCGGTTAGACTGCTCGCCCCCCACCGAGGTGAACTGGGTTCAATCCCCGGCTGGTTCACTCCAGATTTTCGTAAGTGGGAATCATGGGCAGACAATGCCATTAGTTGGTGGGTTTTCTCGGGGATCTCCCGTTTTCCCTGTCCCTTCATTCCGGCGCTGCTCCATACTCGCCTCACTTCACCCTCATCGGCTCTCAAGACCTCGCTGTTAAGAGCCGCCCAAATCTCTTCACTCACTCACCCAGAGTAATTTCAGCTTGAATGAAATGGAAATTGATTTTTGTAATAGAAGACAATTATTTTTTGCTTTTAAAAATTCTTAAAAATAAAAAAAAACATGTTATTGATTAAGTAAGACTGTAAAAAAAATTATAACTTGAATATAAATTTTTTTTTATAAAACATCACCCCTAGAATGAAATAGGGATGCTTGGAATGTTGGACTTTCCCCCCTCTTGACATAGATATTTATTTTCTCTAGAAAGTTTGTAATGTTCAAGCTAGTGCAAATGAAAAGGAAAACATGATAAGTATCAAGATAATGTCCCTGCAAGGCTAACAACATGACATAAATTAAGTCAATTACAAAATCAAACAATTTATTGTTTGCTACCAATATTGTACTAACAAGGGCTATGCCATGAAAGTACTAAATCAAAATACTGTTCTTTATACCTTAAATTTGTACCATATGGAAAGTTCCCAAAAAATGATATTGTTTAATTCTTGAACACTGTTCAAAGTAATACCACGTGGAATGAAGCACCTGGCTTTGTATGTACTCACATGAGAGAATTTGAAAGCTCGAAACATGGATACACAAAGTTGAGGAATTTCAATACTACTTAGCTCGAAATGCAACGAGCGGCAAAAAAGAACTGTTACATTCAAACACACACTCATTGGCGGTAGGGCAACATGCAATCAGTCCTAGCCAGCATGTGGGATTTTTTTTTAGCACATTATTGCATATTTATGTAAAACAGGTCAACTGGTAGACACTATAGTTACTGTGATGTTCATAAATAAATCTTAGCATATTTTTTGCACAATCATCAGTCAAACTTACACCTCTCATGTTTTTCTAATGTAAGAATAATAAAATCAAACTATACACAATTTTTAACTACAGCAATGGTGATAAAAACATACAGTAATACTGGCTAATTGGAACAAAAATGTTTAAAATCGGTAAAGTTATGCTATATTTTTTAATTAAAAGATACACATTAAATAGTTTTGAAAATTGCTATCCCTATTCACCCCATTATATAGTATTTATCTTAAAAATTTCAAAAATACAATTTGTTAATGTACAACGTTTTCATTTTTCCTACAATAAAAAAACCTTAACTTATGCATGGAAATGTTATAACTTACATTAACTACTTACCAGTATTTTATAAAATCGTAAAATAATGAGTGGAAATGTACCCAAAATCTTTAATGCATCGCCACACAACTGCAAAGTAAAAGAAATGTTGGCAACAGGTCAGCTATGGACCAGAAACTATACANAATCTTTAATGCATCGCCACACAACTGCAAAGTAAAAGAAATGTTGGCAACAGGTCAGCTATGGACCAGAAGCTATACAACTGAGGACAAATAATAATGCTACATAATCTACATTGAAGAGATAAAATTCAAGCCACAGTGTACAATCACAAGATAGTTGATAACACATTANTTGAAGAGATAAAATTCAAGCCACAGTGTACAATCACAAGTCCAGTGAGCACAAAAAAAAATACAGTAATTTCAATGGTAGAAACAGTTATTCCTGAGTTCCTTCCACTAAAGTAAAATCCTGTACAATATGTTTTAGGTTCAAAGTGACGTGCCAAAACCCAATCATATGTGGTTTGAAACTCTGGGAACAAGTTTTTCAACCAGCATATAAGTTAACAAGTCTCTATTATAAACTATGCACATGTATATCTCTAAACTTAATACTTACTTTGAAATTCAGCCTTATCATAAGTGTAGAATGTTTTAATAAATTATTCTTTCATTTTTGTAAAAGTAACAAGAAATGCAGATACTGCACAATGGAGAACAAGGCACTATAAGGAACTCTGTAGGGAGGAAAGGTTGTTCATTAACATTATATAAAATTTAAAATGTTTTAGGCACAGTTCTCTCAAAACAGCACAGAGTTTCATCACAGTCAATCAGGCACTATGGAAACTGTAAAGTAGTGTTTACACAAAACTGTACCAAAATGATGCATTTGATACAGCTGATTGCTTAAAAACTATGCAAAAAGTACTTGAGTTCACAACACTTGATTTGCATACAAAGTATACACTTAAAAGAAACATCCTTCAAAACATTAGGAAATGTAGGTCTTTCAACTGGTATTATACATTAATTTACAGTATATGTCCTCTGTATGCAGTATAAAACCATAATGAAACATTTGTCATAAAAATATACACCTTAGTATATTAGGCCGACATAAAATAATTTATTTACACATTGTTCTAATATTGCTGCATTATAAAACAACATTAATTGTTGCAAGCTATCAACACCTAAAAACTAACAACATTACATGGCAATGTGAAAATATTGGTAAAATTCTACTTGAGGGGCTTTCCTGAAAATAAGAAAAAAAACTCCAGAAAGTGGTATATTTCGANACCATAATGAAACATTTGTCATAAAAATATACACCTTAGTATATTAGGCCGACATAAAATAATTTATTTACACATCGTTCTAATATTGCTGCATTATAAAACAACATTAACTGTTGCAAGCTATCAACACCTAAAAACTAACAACATTACATGGCAATGTGAAAATATTGATTGAACAATAAAGATAATTTTACTGAATATCCAATAAACATAAACTTCACAATTTTGTTTTTTAACACACAACAATAGAAACATGCTCTCATCACGACAACATAACTAAATTTTACCCTGGCGATGCATTTTCTTGTGCAGCGATAAGGCACTCATGTGACGGAAATCTTGNGACAACATAACTAAATTTTACCCTGGCGATGCATTTTCTTGTGCAGCGATAAGGCACTCATGTGACGGAAATCTTGTAAGCAGATGTCGCAGTTGTAAGGCTTCAAACCGGTGTGCAAGTACATGTGCTCCCGCCAACGCATCTTGACCCCAAAGCGCATGCCACATGCAATGCACTCATATGGCTTCAGTCCCAGATGTATCCTGACATGGCGTGCAATCTGGCTCTTGGTTTTGAATGTCTTGCCACAGTCGTCGCAGGTGACGGATGCGTCTGCATGTCTAACGTCGTTATGTCGACGCAGCGCGCTTATGGTCGAGAACCTGGTGCCACAAGTGTGGCAGAGGCCAGGCTTCTGGGGCTTCGGCGGGAGATGCCTGCTCTTCTGGTGTTTCGAAAGACGACGCCTGCTATGAAACCGCTCCCCACACACCTCGCACAAAAATTCGTCTTCACGTGTGCACTCACCGTTTTCTGCACAAGCATAGCCACATTCCTTACACTTTTCTTGAGTGGTCACCTCTTTTTTTGTCTTTGGCATGTACACTGTAACTTTTATAACTTTATTTGCATTATGGCTCTTTGTGTGTGTAAGGAGATCCTTGTAGTTACCAAATTTATTGTTGCACAGTCCACAGCAATATATTAGATTGGGTAGCATATTACCATTTGTACCTAGTGAAGCACAAATTAGTTTTTTTTTAAACATGACATATACATTGTCACAGTTTAGGTCAACAGTGGGATCTATTTGCATCAGTTTTAATTTCTTTCTGCGAACATTATCTATAAACATTTGACACTCAAATAGCTTAGATTTGTGACATGGAACATAATCCACGTGATTTACTTCTTGAGAAGTGCAACTTATGCTAGCTGCATCAATATTATTTGTACCCGAGTCTGGCTTTCCAGGAAGTTCTAAACCTTCACTATTTTCTTTATTACAGTTATTTTTATTTTCTTTTGTTTTTGCTGCATTTCGTTTATTGTTTTTGTATACTCTGATATTTTTGAACCTATTTTGAATAGCACAAGTTAGGTCGTTATCACCTAAGTTTGTGTTTTCAGATAATACTGAAGCCTTGGTTCCCATCTGGGAATGCACTTCAGTTGACTCACTTTCTGTAATATTGGGTTCATCTGCTTCATTGTCGCTCCATACACTATGACCAGGAGATGTAGCTGAATACATTTCAACATCACACAAAATCGACATGTCCTCATCCTGCTCATTTGAACTGGCTTCAGAATGACCATCCTCATCACTGGCCGCATCCACCGTCATGCACAATTCTACACCGTCAAATTCACCACTGTCTTTGTTCGAACCTCGTGAAGAAATATTTCCTGGTTCTAAAATTTGTTTCTGCCCTGTTTCTGAAGGCTCTTGACCGGCGTTATGTGGGATCTTCTCACCTCTTTCATGTGCCTGTAACTTATCAGTTTGTTCTACGGTGCATTCTCTCCTGTNGCGTTATGTGGGATCTTCTCACCTCTTTCATGTGCCTGTAACTTATCAGTTTGTTCTACGGTGCATTCTCTCCTGTGTTCAAGTGTTGCAACATCTGAAAGCAAAGATTCACTTTCATGTGAAGTACCTTCTTTATTCTCATTGATTTGTGTTGCAGAGTCTGTTTTATCTGGAGTGTTTTTTATTGGTACATACAGCCCTTGTTCTGAAGGAAAAGTTTTGCAGCTATTCTTTGCCACCTCCCCCTCTCTTTCTCCTTGTTTGGCACATTCTTTTTCTTTGCTCAACTGTGGATTATTACACACGTCAAAATTATCAGCCTGTGTTGAACTGCAGTTCGCATCTTCACTGAGTTTTGAAACAAGTATTTTCTGCCCAGTCTCATTTCCTTGCAAAGAGCATCGAGCATCCACAGCATTTCGTTTCTCGATACTTTCCGACTGCTTTGTCTCATCTAATTTTGAGGGATGAACTAACGACTGTTCACCACAACTTGTCTCCACAGCTGTCTTCAACTTGAGTGTCACTAAAAGAAACTCACCTTCTTCGTGCCTTTCAACTTCAATTCCAGGATGATGGATGTTCTGCGTAGCACTGTCAAAAAGTATTTCTGTTATGATGTCCCTCAACTCTATCTGATCTTCTCTCGAACCGTTTAGTTTAGCAATGATTATATCCTCCAACTCTAAAACTTCATCCACAATTTGAACTGATGGTCCTTCAATTCTGTAAATGTGGACACCGATTTTAGACATGGCAATAAAGTAA
>NQII01001794.1:0-89667 GCA_002778355.1 Clitarchus hookeri
GAGAACTATTTCTTACTATGCGTTATCAACACACCTATTTTGTGTGCACTCAGATTAATAATATTTTGTATGAGATTTTTTTCCTACTATGCGTTATCAACACACCTATTTTGTGCGCACTCAGATTAATAATATTTTGTATGAGAACTATTTCNCTACTATGCGTTATCAACACACCGATTTTCTATCTAATTTTATTAATATTCATTTTTACTGAAATATTATATTTTATAGATAAAATACAAGTAAAAGTCCAAATTAACCAAAAAATAAAACATTTTATGTCAAGAGAAATATAAAACGCTGTTGATACATGTCAATCGAGAAAGCAATCAACCACCTCCTACATGATTAAAAAAGTGTGAGAATATCACGAACCGACTATAGTATCGATTGAAACACACAATTTTCCGAATTTCTACTTATATCCAAATAGTCCAGGCACTTTAAGAAAGAAATCGGGCAAACTTAAAAAAAATGTAGATTTAAAGTTTGGCACAGACCTTCCTTGGTGTCACCGAAATTATCCGTGAGAAGTTCCTACCTCTCAGACGTCGGCGTCATACTTTTTTGAAACAACAAAAGCCTAAGTGCTAAAATATGTATATCACAACTAGAGCGTGGAAAATATTCATTCGAATATATATATAATGATTAATTCAAATGTAATATAAGATTCTAAGTTATTTATCATTCCTTATTTCAATAAAATACGCCGAAAAAAAATCTTCTCAACCCATTTCGAAATAAAAAATAGGTGCAAGTACTGCAACTGTACAGAATCACCAATTGCATTAAACCTGTTACCGATAAGTAGAAATAGGCACAGTTGAAAGTTTTTTTATTAATATGAAAGCTTTAAAATTGCGTATATAGAATTTCTGTACGATAACTATTAGCTGAGATAAGCGGCGTGAAATTGGACTACTGCACAACAATACTGCTGGGAATGAATTGATGAGTAAAATTAATGTTCATTTGGAGAGTGAATATGCCACGAGTAGGTGTTACTTTCTTGTTTATCCTGTTGTTATCGTNGTTCATTTGGAGAGTGAATATGCCACGAGTAGGTGTTACTTTCTTGTTTATCCTGTTGTTATCGTGGAAAAGATGTACTAAAATACCTATTAAGTTTTACTGTTAAATATCGTTATTGTTTTATATCCTACGCCACTCCGCAACACTGTGTATATGTGTTATCTGTGGGCAAATGTGCAGTGCAAGATAGATAATTGTTTCCACCGTCCCACTAGCGCCGCGGTGGAGCTTCCAAGGACTCTTATATCCGGGGAGCGGCAGTCTACATCCCGTGATTATGATTCAGAGTTCAGCTGTGTGCGGGAACAGGNATATCCGGGGAGCGGCAGTCTACATCCCGTGATTATGATTCAGAGTTCAGCTGTGTGCGGGAACAGGTCTGAGCATACCACTGTGCACCAGGTGTTTGACCTCGTCGCACTCTATTGTATTGCTGTGGGGAGTGTATTGCTAATGGGTGTGTTGTATCAGTTCTGTACAAGTTTACCGCGAAGTGAATTTTAATAGAAACATAATTCCTGAGACCCGTGCGGCAAACTATTGTATACTATCAGTGTGGTGTTAGGATGAGTGAAAAGTGCGTTATGTGGTAGAAACGTACATAATGGTGGGCCGACTGTAATGGTTAAAAGATGCATGCGCGGCCTTGCAACTTCAAGCCAAAAGTGGGGAAATAACAAGGAATATTTTCTTCGCGATATGTCTAGTGTCACTCTACAGATATTATGTCGAAAAAGTTATACCAGAAAAAGTACGATAGAGATAGAAAGTAAGGCAGAAAAAGGGAAGAAAGAATGNCCAGAAAAAGTACGATAGAGATAGAAAGTAAGGCAGAAAAAGGGAAGAAAGAATGTAAATGATTTTGCGTTGAACAAGCAAACATTGTGTTCCACATTACCGATGTTTAACTTTAGGAGAGATTACGTATTTTGCGGTGAGCAAGCGTCGGCGAGAGAAGAAACCAAGAAGGAAGTGAAGTACAGAGAACTTATATACAAAATACGTACTCTAAGTTTCAGTAGTACTGTTAAATTAAGGGCTCAAGAGCGAAGTGACAATTGGGGCAGTATTCTGCAAGCTTGAATATACAGTGTACAGGATCTTGAGGGCCGCTGAAGCCAAATGTCATAAACACTGCAATTTTCTGTTCGTTTCTTCCGGTAACAGAGATGGAGACAATGACAGGCGAGGTAGACCAGAATATAAGAATACTATAGATGCTTTCTGCACATTAAAATAATTTATGGAAATAAATTATGAATGTCAGTTCCTGCTAGATGACCTTGTTACACTTATGGAATCGTTCTCCAAGCCGTCATCCACACATNCATGACTTGATCCCTATAACAGTAACCTTGGATGACCTTAAAAAGAAACACTCAAGAAAAATTTATAAAAAAATTGAATACATTCATAAATGTCAGCAAGCATATTACATTATTGACCACTACCGCTATTATGTATCCAAATGACCGTGACCTGGATTACGGTGACCTTTGACCTTGAATAAAACCTTTGTCGAAAAGCCAAAAAAATTATAAGAATTCATAAAAAATAATAGAAAAATATTCTAAGAAAATATTTATTAAAATTATTTTTAAAAACTTACATTTCCTGAGGTCTTCCACAGCACCATTTCCAGCAGACGTCTGACACCTCACATTGCATAAACATTCCCCACCCCTACACTCATTCGCCTTTGCTCATTCTGACGAATGCACTCCACCCACCACATTGATTTTTCGTTTTCCATTTGTTTACATTTTCAGAAACTAAATTGCACTAATGACTCCGACCAACATGTTATATTTGGATGACTTTCACCTTGACCTCACATCGATGACCTTGACCTCGACGAGCCCATGACCCTGGATAACCTTGTATCCAAAACGAAGTTCTAAAAATTTCATTAAATCCAAAAAATTCCCAAAAAAATATTGAAAATTTCAAAAATACCTAAAAACACTTGTACTAACTAATATTATTAATGCGAAAGTCTGTTTGTTTGTTAGTTTGTCCTTCTTTCACGTCGCAACGGAGACACGGTACGACGTGTTTTTTTGTACTTACATAGTTGGAGGGCTGACAGGTGATATTGGCTACTTTTTACAGCCGGAAAATATATGAAAAAAATTTTACAAACGATAATGGTTAATCAAATCGGAAAAAAGTTTGCCGCCAGCACGCTCTCTTGAAATACGCTGTCTAAATCGTTGAATATGGAACAATACGATGTAGTAAAGAATTGTTTGGAATAAAGACCTAAAAAAACTCCGCGGTAGCATATATCTATCTATAACAGAGAAATACTAATAATTGTTTTTAACCATTTATTTCACCGAGACGTTGATTTTTATATGTATAAAGTATAGAAGAGTAACACTAAGCAAAATTCAACTTCATTAAAAAAAATTAAATTAACAATATTTCTGTAGTCAACGTGAGCGGAGCCGTGGACACAGCTAGTATTTTCATAAATCTTTCGATCNTTAAATTAACAATATTTCTGTAGTCAACGTGAGCGGAGCCGTGGACACAGCTAGTATTTTCATAAATCTTTCGATCAATCTCGCAATTTTTCAACAATCAGTACCGCAATCAGAACCGCTATCTTTCAATCTTTCCATAAATATTTCATTCGTCCCATCAATCTTTCGCAATATTTCCATCGATTTTCCACAATCTTTCCATCAATCTTTCGCAATCTTTACATAATTTTTTTACAATATGTCTAAAAATCTTCCCTAATCTTTCCATCAGTTTTTCACAATCTTTCCGTCGATCTTTCACAATGTTTTCATCAATCATTCGCAATCTTCCTATCAATCTTTCACATTTCTTCCATTAATCTTTAGCAATATTTCTGTCAATCATTCATCAATCTTTTACAATCTTTCCATCAATGTTTCGTAATCTTCCCATCAATTATAATATATAATAACCAATCCATGGATTTACCGTTACATACATACATACTACAAAATAAACAACAGACATAATATTTTCTATATTTTTCACTACTCACGGATTTTTATACTTAAGTCTTTTTATCATTCTGTATGCAGATATTTCCGTTAATAGTGGAGTGCTCATAGCACAACATTAATGCTGTGAGGGAAAAAAGGATACGACACGGAAAAATAAAGAAAGAACAATTATTTTATACTAGCTTACCCGGCCACGCATTGCTGTAGCACAAAATATTTTGGTTCTATCCATTTCTGTAANACAATTATTTTATACTAGCTTACCCGGCCACGCATTGCTGTAGCACAAAATATTTTGGTTCTATCCATTTCTGTAAAATTAATTGAAAGAAGTTTACGTATTTCCTAAATATTTATTATTTAAGTACTCGTTTGTGTACAGTGTATTTAGTTTTACCATTTTCCACGCGTATGAATAAGTTGGATGGTTTTCCTGCTCTAGAACACGACAGCCGTCCGAAAAACATTCAGTTTCTAAATCTATTCCGCACATTTGTAATGACTGCCCCTGAGATTTATTTATTGTCATTGCAAATGCCAATATGACTGGAAACTGTGTTCTTTTAAAGTGAAAGGGAATTTCTGATGGAATAAGGGAACAACAAACTGAAATTTTCACACAAACAGCTGTCAACAAAGGCTCTTCCTAACGCGAAAGCATGGCAAAAATAAACTTTTTGCAGATTTTAGTACTATTGCAGGTAATACAGATAAAAAAGAAAGGTGTACAAACACCTGTGGGAACGAAAGGAAGGTTTATAAAAAAACAGAATGAAAATTGGTTGATTTTTTCCGGAGTTATACGTGTCCGGACAAACAGACACCACATTTATATATATATATATATATAGATTAATAATTTATTAATTTTTTTTGTAATTACAATTTCAGAAG
Source organism: Clitarchus hookeri (assembly GCA_002778355.1). Classification (NCBI taxonomy): domain Eukaryota; kingdom Metazoa; phylum Arthropoda; class Insecta; order Phasmatodea; family Phasmatidae; genus Clitarchus; species Clitarchus hookeri. The sequence continues at coordinate 4,920 of NQII01001794.1, forward strand.
AAAGCAGTTAATCATATTCTGCGATATATTCCCGTTCCTCCAGTTTACTAATGATTGAATATATATCAATAATGCGCGAGAAATACTCTCGTTTATGAAGTTCAATCAAATATCTTAGTTTATCAACAAGTTCATTCGGATCTTTGGGAAGTAGGTAGCCATTCTTCTCGGCGTCTTCTGCCATCTTCGTGTCGCTCATTGCAGTAATTGTGTTGGAGGGGTGTGTCAAAGCACAGAGAAAATCGCCATAACTGTCTTCAACATTAAAATTCTCTTCATGTTAATTTTCATCTATGCAGTCTTCATAATCTTCGTCATTTCTTGTTTCATCCTGAAATTTTATTTTTTCTAGCAGGAGTTGTATGCTTATCAGTAATTAGAGCCGACGTCCCTTTATTTTGAATTTCATCGACGTCACGAGAAAGTTTTGCAAGTGAACATTCTGCGCAAACCGACTCTACTGCACTCATTCCGTCTTTAGCATTAACTGTCGTATCATAATCACCTGTCCAATACGTACCCATCGATGCTGCAAGAGGTATTGTCGGCAACACTTGCTGACTTCTAGTAGACGAATCCTTGCAGATCTTGGTATGTTCTTTCAATGTATCGTCTTGCACAAACTGCATGGGACCAATGTTTAATAAAGGGGNACAATTATTTTATACTAGCTTACCCGGCCACGCATTGCTGTAGCACAAAATATTTTGGTTCTATCCATTTCTGTATAATTAATTGAAAGAAGTTTACGTATTTCCTAAATATTTATTATTTAAGTACTTGTTTGTGTACAGTGTTTTTAGTTTTACCATTTTCCACGCGTATGAATAAGTTGGATGGTTTTCCTAATCTAGAACACGACACATACAATTGGCCGTCCGAAAAACATTCAGTTTCTAAATCTATTCCGCACATTTGTAATGACTGCCCCTGAGATTTATTTATTGTCATTGCAAATGCCAATATGACTGGAAACTGTGTTCTTTTAAAGTGAAAGGGAATTTCTGATGGAATAAGGGAACAACAAACTGAAATTTTCAAACAAACAGCTGTCAACAAAGGCTCTTCCTAACGCGAAAGCATGGCACAAATAAACTTTTTGCAGATTTTAGTACTATTGCAGGTAATACAGATAAAAAAGAAAGGTTTACAAACACCTGTGGGAACTAAAGGAAGGTTTATAAAAAAACAGAATGAAAATTGGTTGATTTTTTCCGGAGTTATACGTGTCCGGACAAACAGACACCACATTTATATATATATATAGATTAATAATTTATTAATTTTTTTTTGTAATTACAATTTCAGAAGAAAGCAGTTAATCATGTTCTGCGATATATTCCCGTTCCTCCAGTTTACTAATGATTGAATATATATCAATAATGCGCGAGAAATACTCTCGTTTATGAAGGTCAATCAAATATCTTAGTTTATCAACAAGTTCATTCGGATCTTTGGGAAGTAGGTAGCCATTCTTCTCGGCGTCTTCTGCCATCTTCGTGTCGCTCATTGCAGTAATTGTGTTGGAGGGGTGTGTCAAAGCACAGAGAAAATCGCCAGAACTGTCTTCAACATTAAAATTCTCTTCATGTTCATTTTAATCTATGCTGTCTTCATAATCTTCGTCATTTCTTGTTTCATCCTGAAATTTTATTTTTTCTAGCAGGAGTTGTATGCTTATCAGTAATTAGAGCCGACGTCCCTTTATTTTGAATTTCATCGACGTCACGAGAAAGTTTTGCAAGTGAACATTCTGCGCAAACCGACTCTACTGCACTCATTCCGTCTTTAGCATTAACTGTCGTATCATAATCACCTGTCCAATACGTACCCATAGATGCTGCAAGAGGTATTGTCGGCAACACTTGCTGACTTCTAGTAGACGAATCCTTGCAGATCTTGGTATGTTCTTTCAATGTATCGTCTTGCACAAACTGCATGGGACCAATGTTTAATAAAGGGGTCTTCGTAGAGGCCATTCTCTCATGCCGACGAGCATTTTGTCCATAGGTGAAAACTCGATTACAAATTCGGCACTGGCGACAACCAGTAAGCGATGATGCAGGTCACGGCACGATGATCGACTAGGTCAAAGGCAAGCCTTCGTATTCGCAATTCATTTTCGTGGTATGACGAGATAGTGCTCCCAAAACAATGTTTACCTCATGGTGTCGGAACGTCAACTGTCATTTTTTCCTATATAAATGTGGTTCTCGTTACAACAAAGTGCATTGATTGTGCACACAAAAGGATTTCCACCATGAAAATAATATGTAGAAAAAATATGGGAGTACTATGAGAAAACCCACATACTCGTTCGCCCCAGAAGAAAACACGTACACAATTATGTATACATAAACATATAAATCAAAAATAATTTTATATTTATGTATATATGATTATGTATATATAAATATGTAAATAAAAGTTATTTTAAATTAATTTTTTCATATTTCTGCAAATATAAAAATAGAAGAATAAATAAATTAAAAATGTTTATAATTATATATATATATGCCTACAAGTATACTTAAAAAACATATTTTTACATAAGTATCTGCGTGTTTTCTTCTGGGGCGAACGAGTATAAGGATTTTCTCACAGTGCTCTTATATTTTTTTACATATTCATTTTATGGTGGAAGTCGTTTTGTGGCCACACGATAAGCTCTTTGCTGTAAAAAGAACCGCATTTATCTGGAAAAAAAATACAGTTGACAATTTGACAGTGTGAGGTAAACATCGATTTGGAAGCGATGTCTCGTCAAACCACGAAAATTAATTGCAAATACTAACGCCTGCCCTTGACCTCAGCGGTCATGGAGTCCCGACCTGCATCATCGCTAACTGTTGGCGCCAGTGTCGATTCTGTGATTGAGTTTTCACCTATGGTCAAAATGCTCGTCGGAATGAGGGAGCGGCCTGTATGAAGAGCCCTTTTCGCGCGATGAAGTTTTACGACATTGGTCCCATGCAGTTTGTGCAAGGCGATATATTGAAATAACATACTGAGATCTGCAAGGGTTCGTCTGAAGGGAGTCAGCAAGTGTTACCGGCAATACCTCTTGCAGCATCGATGGGTACCGATTCGACAGGCGATTATGAAGAGGCAGTTAATGATAAATACGGAATGAGTGCAGTAGAGTTGGTTTGCGGAGAATGTACACCTGAAAGACGTTCGCATGAATTCGACACACTTCAAGATAAACGGTCCTCGGCTCTTAATACTGATGAGCATACAACTCCTGCTGTAAAGGAAAGCAAATTTCACATTGGGGATCAAACAGGAAGTGAAGACGAACATGAAGATAGCGTAGATGAAAATGGTTATGAAGACTGTTATTATGTTAACGACGATGATGGCGATTTTCTCGATGCACTGACATATTCCTCTTACACATTTGCTGCAATGAGCGACACGAAGGAGACAGAAGACGCCGAGAATACTGGTTAACTATTTTCGAAGACCCGAATGAACTTGTTGATAAACTGAGATATTTGATTGACCTTCAAAAACGAATGTATTTCTAGCGCATTTTAAGATATCTTCAGTCATTAGTAAACTTAAGGAACAGGGATATATCGCAAAATGTAGTGAACTGCTTATTTCTGAAATTGTAATATAAATTAATAATAAATTCTTATTTCAAAGGTAAATGTTTTTTCCTTCACTTTTGTTTATCGTGTCCGTTGTCCACTCGCAAATTTACAGTGGTGCTATGAGCACCCGACTATTAACGGAATTATCTGCATATAAAGGGACAATAAAGACTTTTGTAGTAAAATGCATGAATAGTGAACAATATGCAAATCATTAACTCTGTCAGTATTACAAATTTTAGAGACAGCTGGTGAATCATTTTTTAAATATATTTATGTATAGAGACAGACGACGAGCCCGTGATTAACGGAAATTTTGCGAAAGATTGATTGAAAGATTGATCGAAACATTGATATATTGATTTAAATTTTAATAGATTGATGTAAAGATTGTGAAACATTGATGGAAAGATTGCGAAACATAGATCGGAATGTTGGAAGATAGATGGAAAGTTTGAAAGAATGTTGGAAAGTTTGAGAGATTGTTGGAAATATTGAAAGATTGCTGTGGTGATTGCACTGCTTATTGCGGTGCTGATTGCTTTGCTGATTGATGGAAAGATCGCGAAATTGATTGGAAGATTTATGAATAAACAAGAGTTTCATTAGTTATTCATTCTTAAATACTTTTTTTATTTTTTAGATTGTACAAATGATTTTAGAATTTCGTCTTAGGTGCAACGTTATGCTAGGTCATGGGCACGAGGTCAAGGTCACAGGTGTGAGGTCAATTTGAATGTAACCCAAATATGTCGTGTTGGTCGATGTCATCAGTGCACCTAGGTGCTGAAAATGTAAAAAAATGACAAATGAAAAACCAACATGGTGCTTGGAGTACATTCGTCAGAATGAGCAATGATTAGTGGGCAGGGGAGGGAAATGTTAATACAATGTGATTTATTGGAAGGGGGGGTTATTCGTATGCTGGACGTGGTGTTGGGGGGGACCTCCGTAAATGTTAGTTTTTAAAAATAATTTAAAAATAAGAATTTAAATTAATTTTTTTTTTTAAATAATTTCTTATAAAAATTTTGCGTTTTTGAAGAATTTTTTGATTTAATGTCAACGTTCACCGAGTTCAAGGTCAAAGTCACCTGGATCCAATAGGGTGGTAGCAGTCAGTAATGTAATATGTTCGGTGATTTTTATGAATTTTTTTCAATTATTACTGTTTTCCTTGAGTTTATGTTTTGGTCATCCAAAGTCACTGTTATAAGTTGTAGGTCATGGGTTAAGTTGGATATTACCTGAGTCCAACATGGTAGTTGGGTGACGTCAAAACATGGTTGCTTTTAGGTTCCAGTCCTTCGTCATCTCTAAGTAAAAACATTCGAAATTAAATTTTTTTATAAAACATTTAATGTTTTTAATAACAATTTTATATTTTTAAAATAATTTTCAGCATTATTAAAAAATATTTTCGATATTTAAGAATTTTTGGGATAAATGTTAAATGTCACCAGGATAAGGTAAAATGTCAAGGTCACCGGTATCCATGATAGTGGTAGTAGTCAGTACAGTAATATGCTCGCTGGCTTTTATGAATTAATTCTATTTTGCAATTTTTTTCTTGACTGTCTTTCAAGGTCACAAAAGGTCATGGATAATGAGCCAAGTTCATAGGTTAAGGTCAAGGTAACCTGAGTCCAATGTGGTGGTTGGGTGGCGTCATAACATGGTGGCTGGTTGGTTCCAGTCCCTTGTCCTCTCTAAGCTCAAAAATTTAAATTGAAATTTTATATATTTTTTTATATATTTTATTAATATTTCAGAATTTTATTTGCAGGGTTTTCAAAGTTAAATGTTACCGGTGTCAAGGTCAAAGGTCAAGGTCACCGACAGCAAACATGGTGGACAAGATGACAATCGGAGGACCGGAATAATCTAGCATGAACAGTGCCTGTGCCCCATGCCTCGGAGCCCCATATAAAATACATTTTGCCCGAATCGGCCAAATCTTTCTACTGACAAGAATTAATAGCAGCATGTAGAGCTCGGTTATCTCTAATGTGCTTATTTCTGTCGAAGTGTACTGTCATTGTCGTTATGCTTCCAAATAGTTTCTTGAAATACTTAGCAATCTGTGATTTTCTGCCGACATGGCTGGAGTGCACAGGTATGAGCATTCAGTATTATCAGAAGAATTCAGTTGTTCATAGTGCAGCTCAGTTCACTCAGTTCTGTTTTGACACTGCAGATTTCAACATAAACTCATTAGTTGGCTACAATATATTCCATTTTATGGGTGGCATCTGATGCACAACTCTTGCTGCTGAAATCCATGTTAGTCCCATTCCACGTATTCGTGAATCGCCAAAAGCAAGTGAAATCACTACAGTAGGGAGATTCGAAATTTCCTTGTTCAACAAGCCTATTTCATTCGGCTTGAAAGACATTGAAATTAAGGAGCTCAGTTAAGTACCTATAAATTCTGTTGCTCGAGCATTGATGATGGACCTACTCTGGATAAGTGATAGATGAGCAGGAATATCTGCACCTCTCTCATGGAATGGCTATATGAAAGCATCAAAATATAATCCTTCAACAGACTTACACTCAACAGAAGTTACAGTAATGCCGTTTATAAATATGGAACCTGGGAATTTGTCGGACATTTATTCTGCGCTACTGTTTGCATCAAAGGAGTGAATTCATAGAACACAGCAGAGCCGTCTTATTACTTTCGATTAGCCTTTCTATGCCAAAGCCATCGAGATTGCAATGTCTAACGAAACACAAAATTTTAATAACATAATTTTTCGCCTGAGTGGTTTTCACCTGTCATTCCTTGGAGCCATAGGATATGTGTTATCTGAAAGAGGAATAGAATTTATGTTTGGAGAGCCGTACGTGAAGTCAGCTGTCACACGCATGATATCTGGACATGAATACGGCAGGTAATTTAGTTATTATGCCGAGATAAAGTTCATTTGATGAGCAACGTTTAGGTCACCATGTTTAATTTCTAATGTCCGCTAATAATGATTTGTATAGGGCCTATCAAATTGAATAAAAGAAAACATATCTGAAAAAATTCAATTGTCGCCCAAACCAATGAATTTAATGAGCAATTATATGAGTTTTGTGCTATAACCAAATTAATATGAGCAAAGATATTGTCACCATTTTCAAGAAAACCTCTAGGCAGCACAGCAAATAAAAAACAATATTAATTAATGAGGATTATTATTCGGTTTAAGAAATGTATAGTGGGGGTATAATATAATTTGGTACTTTACATAACTTTCATTTCACCTTTCAGGTCTTTGAGAGAAAATTTCTTGGTGCAGCAGGCAAATGCAACAAATCTGCAAGGAGTACTTACCAATATCGGTGAAGAATAAGAGCGACTTAATGGCGTATCTTAAGTATGAGTTGGCTCCAAAACCACTACCACTATTTGATTAAATATCAATGAGGAAGAAGCAAAATCATCGCTTGCAATAGTCCTCAAATCGTGTGATGTAACAAGTGAGAACATCATTGCAGACTGCAAAGTAGTTGTCGATGGAGGGTACCTCTTGCAGTCACTTATATGGACAAGACCTGTTACATTTGGCAATCTATGCAAGGCGCATGTTACCTTTGTTCAGAAATGTTTTTCTCTGACAACAACTGTGGACTTTGATGGTCACGCCAAGTGCACCACTTAAAGGGGAGGAACGAAGGCGGAGGTCTGCGGGGTGGTGATCTGTTGATATTTTAATAGCTGCCAACAATGTTGTTACATCACTGCAGGTTGGCTTTCCGAGTAATGACCATAATAAGAGTGGGCTCATCAAAGTTTTACTAACACACGTATTTTGGGGCGTCAGGCCACCGCACCATTCAGTGCTCAGGAGATGCTGACACCACTATAGCAGCCGTTGCTCTTGAGTATGACGGAAGCTGAGGTATAAGAGTAATTGCTGCTGATGCAGATATCCTTGCGATGCTTACTGGCGAGGGCACACGAGGACACACACATTGAAGTTCTCAATGCATCCTCAGGTAAGACTAGGGGAAACATTTTCAATGTATCTGCTATTCAACGAAACATTGGTGAAACCACCTATATTCTGTTCTGTCATGCTATGATCGGATCAGACACAACCGGTGCTTTCTTTGGAAAGGGAAAGAAGCAAGCATGAAACATCGCCAAGAGTGATTTTTCCAAACGAAGCCAAGTATATTTATTTGTGAGCCCAAACGTGGACAAAGGGGACATTATTTCTGCAGGAGAAAAATTTGCAATATGTCATTGCATCAGTGGCACGACCACTATGCTACTTTGGATGAATTGAGAGTATATATGTACACCCGCAAGAAAGCACAGCTACCTGTTAGTGCTTCTTTCCAACTAACCTTTCTTCCACCAGGCAGTGCCGCATGCGAACAGCATTCTCTTCGGGCTTACCTTCAAGCACAGGAGTGGCTCGGTCATACATTGGATCCTGTTGTGTGGGGCTGGAAAAGTGTGAGTGACGCTCTTGTTCCTATCACAACATCCCTTCCTACAGCTCTGGACCAGCTTCTGAACTTGATATCTTGTAACTGTAAAAGTGGTTGTAGCAACATAAGCGAATGTGGGTGCAAGACTGCAGTGTGGTCCTATGTGTGCCAAGGAGCGACGTGCACTAATGTTGTCAAAAATGGCTCCGACGGAGGGGACATTTAAATTGTTACGGTCATTAATATAAAACTATAACAACATTGTGTGATATTACATTTAGCAATTAAATTGTTCACTTAATGATTGAATGGTCGTCTTAGGTGAATACACATAAACATTCCTTTGTAATAGTTAACTATATTTTACCGATTAATTCGTCCTCAGTAGTACTGTTGTTCAGTGGTTCACTTTCATGCTCATTATGTCAGTTAATAATCAATGTACAGAAATTCTTAATACACCATTTGAATGCATAAACTATTATATAAACTTTTATTCCGGCCTATTTCTACCTATTGGCCTATTTCTACCTATCGGTGACGCGTATTATGCAATTTGTGATAGTGTACAGTTGTAGTACTTTTTGCACGCATGTTTTGATACGAAATGAGTTTAGAAGATTTTTTTTGGCATTGTATTGTATTGCAGTAACAAATTATAAATAATATTGTACCCTTTACTCTACGTTTCAATTAAATTATAATACATTACAATTCATATTTTCCACGCTACAGTTAAGATATATATATATTTTTTTTTTTTTGGCCCNGTGTACAGTTGTAGTACTTTTTGCACGCATGTTTTGATACGAAATGAGTTTAGAAGATTTTTTTTGGCATTGTATTTTATTGCAGTAACAAATTATAAATAATATTGTACCCTTTACTCTACGTTTTAATTAAATTATAATACATTACAATTCATATTTTCCACGCTACAGTTAAGATATATATATATTTTTTTTTTTGGCACNAGTTAAGATATATATATTTTTTTTTTTTTGGCACTTATGCCCTTATTGTTTCTAAAAAGTATGACGCCAGCATCTGAGAAGTGGGGACTTTTCAGGGATAATTTTGGTGACCCCAAGAAATGTCTGCGTCAAATTTAAAAACAAAATTTATTTTTAGGTAAAATTCTACAATGCCTGGATTAAAAGGAAAGTAGGGAGTGTGCACAAGATATATTGAAGTTTCAGCCTGTGTGTAAATATTTTCGCGAAAACCAGGTGGCACTACATATTATCATTCCGCAAGGACGTGACCATATCCATGCGAAAGTGATACATCTATTATGAATTGTTGTTGCGCGCCAATTACAAATGGAGATCAATTCAAATATAACGACGGTGTTCACGCTGTTATGTCAGTGAGATACAAATTTCGCTGTTAAACGTCAGCAAAGTAATGGTATTAAGATAGATGAACAAAGTATTTTATATTCCAGCGTGTAATTTAGAGCTAAGCGAGGAGAGGAAGATGAGACAGGGCCGGCCGTTAAGTGTGACAAATGTTCCCCGCTACTATCCAACAAGGCCTCGCGTCATCGGACAGGCGAAGGGTTAGTGCGAGAGCAGCGCTACCGGGAAGCTGGAAATATGGGTCAAACTATAATAAGGAAGAGTGTAAAAATAATCAGTGGCGGTTCTAGAAACACATTAAGGAGGGGGCTAATTTGAGGTGTTGGGCAGCGTGCGTTACGTTCAAAATCACATCGAATCGCATACAGCAAACATACAATTCTAATTCTACATAAAATTTTCAGTACTAAGTAAATACGGTATCTAAATATTTTTAATATTTCCTGGCCAACTACTTTGCTTCCCACCCAGGCGAACTGGGTTCGATTCCCGGTGGGGTCGCTCGGATATTCGCATGTGGGAATCGTGCCGGATGATGCCGCTGGTCAGCGGGTTTTCTCGGGGATCTCCCGTTTACCCCGCCCCCTCATTCCAACGCTGCCCTATCCTAACCTCGCTTCACCCACATCGGCTCTCAATACCTCGACGTTAAAAGCCACCCAAATCTCTTCACTCGCTCATTCCTGGTATGTATGTAACGATAATGCATTACTAACAATATACTTGGTTTCAAGAACAATTAAATTTTGTCTAATGTAAAATCAAGATCGTAGGATGGGGCTCCAGTCCCCTATGCCTCCCTTTGAATCCGCCACAGGGAAGACTGGTAAGCAGGAGACTATTTCAAATCGACTGCAAAGGCGTAGTCTTTTGTGTAAATTTGTCTTATAACAGTCGTATCAGTATAGGATGTTCGTGGTTATGTGAGCAATATTTACAGCGCTGCTTAAGATCTACTCCCCACCACACTGTTTTTTCGTTCACTAACATTCCGCGATATGTGAAATTGACATTGTCTAGGGCCCAACTTCTTTATTCATGCATCAGTGAAAGCAAAACGTAAAATTTAAGGAACATAGGTGTATAACATATAAGCCAAACAATAATCTTATATTTATAAAGCAAAAAACCACGAACTTTTGACAACCAGAATTTTTTATAATTACACTCGCAATGCAGTTATAAGACCTGGAACTATTGTACTTAATTTACAACCAACTTACCAGAGAGTGTGCATGCTGGTGTATACGGTAGCATATGACAATGTTTACAGGAAGTGACTTTTTATTTAATGGTTTATTTAAAAAGAGTTATCTTCACTAATGGGCAGCCTGTAATATGTTCTGACCAAACTCAGCCACAATTTCCATGTGTTAACACATCAGTGGACACGTTGCATATGTATAATATTTATGAAACGCAACGTAAACAGAATCGCCACAATCCTATACGGTTAGTGTCGTCCCCGTGGTGTAATCTGATTTGCGCACGCTGCTCATCTGCTTTATTATGAATGGTTAACACGCGTGACAATGTGGATCAAGCATGCATTTCGTTGGTCGGGAGAAGCAGGTAATTCCGTGATGATTTACAAAGAGTTTTTCTACCCGAAATATTACGTATTTGCTACACTGGGATTCATAAATGAATGATTAACCGAAACGGATAAAAACTGAAAACGAGATAATAAAAAAAGTTTAGAGGAAATAATCCGGGAGTTATTTAATCGTTTTATTTTCGATGTTTTAATTTAGTGGCGTCCATTAAGTCAGGATTTCCCTTTTATTTCTGCAGGATCAGGCATCAAAAGTACAAAATAAAAAATGCGTTCAGGCAAACGGAGATATATAATTCACATAATATACCGTGACAAAAATTTCCATTAAATTATAGAAAAAAAAACCCAGAATTATTTTTTAATTTCAGACACTTTGTGTTTTTAAATAATGCCCCTTCCGCAAATTTTACACAACTTCCTATAAGTTCACGGGACGTCTCCTTAAATTTGCTACTAGTTTTATGAATATTTATTAATTATAAAAACAGATCACAAAAAAAAAACATTTTTTGTTATGTCAGTTTAACCAATGTATAAATACATATAACATTAAAAAATTTACTTTATTTTGGAATTGGATTTGAACACGAGTTGATAAGTTTATATTCCCCGACTGCTATCATTCTTCCACAACACCCCGAGACGAGTGGNTTGGATTTGAACACGAGTTGATAAGTTTATATTCCCCGACTGCTATCATTCTTCCACAACACCCCGAGACGAGTGGAGAGATTTCGGCGCTTCGTAACATCAAGATCTTGAGAGTCGATGCGAGTGAAGCGAGGTGAGTGTGGAGCAGCGCCGGAATGCAACGACGAGGAAAAGGGCAGATCGCTGAGAGAACCAGCCGACCAGCGGCATCGTCCGGCACGATTACCACATGCGAAGATCCGGGAGCGCNGGGCAGATCGCTGAGAGAACCAGCCGACCAGCGGCATCGTCCGGCACGATTACCACATGCGAAGATCCGGGAGCGCCCCGCCGGGAATCGAACCCGGTTCGCCTGGGCGGGAGGTGTGTAGTCTGATCACTACACCACCGCGGCCCCACATCCCGGCGCGAGAATGGCGTGCTAACAAGTCATTATATTGATAGGGATGCATGGAAATTTTTCATTGAATTGTAATATTACAGCTTTTGTAGTGTTTCTTTCTGTCGCATGTACTTTTGCACCTTTTTGATGTTTGGAATAATAGGCTTAAAGTGGCGCGAATAGGCCTGTCTTAACTACAGCAGAAACGATNTTGCACCTTTTTGATGTTTGGAATAATAGGCTTAAAGTGGCGCGAATAGGCCTGTCTTAACTACAGCAGAAACGATAATTTTCTACAGCAGTGAAGAATGCTTCGTGTAACTTCGGCATTGTTCGTTTCCGAAACCCGAAGCTGTAAAAATTCGGAGAGGTTACGTATTTTGTGTGTATGGAGTTCACTTACATTATGTGTAATTGCGGAGAGCAATAATGATATTTGATCTGTATTTCCTTTTTAAAAAATGCCGTGAATACACGGAAATATTTAACAGCGTACAGAACATATATTATTAAGGGGAATCAGTACCCGTGATCTTTACTTTGTGTAATTTTCGCCGTTTTACTGCTCAAAAGGGCATAGGGAATTGGTTTAAAATNCAGTACCCGTGATCTTTACTTTGTGTAATTTTCGCCGTTTTACTGCTCAAAAGGGCATAGGGAATTGGTTTAAAATTTTTGGAAAAATCTCTTATTTCGTCCCGACTGGTTAAAAACTAATAAAGGCAATGGAACTGTAACGTTTAAATAAAAATTCAGAAGCTATTGTATTGTATTCACATGTCTTGAGTAATCATTGTGACATTGTACAAAGAATATTTGCAAAGAAAACTTTGAACACTTCTAGTGCTGCAGACGTAATATATCATCGTCTCAATTTTACTGAGCTGTATATAGTTTGTCGTAATATTTTGACATCCGCATTTTTTGCAGATACGGGCGAGGAAATATTACTTTGCCTGCACTTTACATAAGGTTCTATGCAAAGTAATATTACGTCAGAAACACTTACAGAGTAAACTGCTGAAATGAACATGAGGGATTGTAAATTACTTTACATAGGATAGAAGAATTTATGGGGAAACTTTCAACTCGGCATGAATTGGCAGAGAGCCAGCCAGTAATGAAAGTGGTTTAGTGTATGACCAATAGGGCGGTTGTAAATGGAATTTTCGAGAACAATAGAACTGACGGTTAGAGCCCCAAGTATTTCGCGGATTGTTGTTCTAGCAGGCTAGGCTTTACATTCCTCTATGCGCTCGAGACACTATCGTTTGTTTATTGGTTGAAGGGATTAAGTGAGAACTTGGAAACAGGACCTTTGCACATCTCACTCACACTACTACTTCCTGCTTATTACTGGCTCACAATTAAATAGCGCATGTATACACAAACTGATGTCCAATAATTATAGCAGGAGAATAGAACAAGTGTTTGAAGTCTACCTCGCCAGAGAATGAATACGCGAAACACTCAAGCTCTACTGATGATGATGATGATGAAGTCATGAATATAGGAGACTCACTTCTAGCTTGTATTTATTGCCAGTACATCTGTACCGCACTCAAAGTGTTAAAGGTAATGACTGAATCCACTTGCGTAGCTAGATTTTCCACGGATTCAAGAAGCGGCAGGTGTTAACTTTAAATGAGCCGGAGTAGTACTTATTTCTGTGGGGGGTAAAAAGTGACAATTTAATTTATTAATGTTGCACTGCTACACGTTTCAACACTACGCGACCTTCAAGATTACAGCTGTCTTCGAAATGACTACAAGGCGTGCTCAAAAACTGATGTGCGCCATTGTCTTACGAACCTTCATTAATGGAACAGCACACCGCATTCGTGCACACTCAGTTTAATAATATTTCGCATGCTATCTTTTTCTTACGAGACATTACCAACAAACCTATTTTCTCTCTGTTTTATTCCTATTGGTTGTAATATATATGTTACAATTTATAAATAAAATATAAATAAAAGTTTAATATAACCAAAAAATTAAAACTTTATATCTTATCATAATTATAGTACGCTTGTGACATGATGTATTTAGGAATCAAGCAAACACGTCATACATGGAGTGATTTTTCAAAAGTTTAATTCTAAAAGTGTGAACATATCGAGAATAGACTATAGCCGGCCGTACCCGCTATGCAATTTTAGTCTTGAGAAAAATGTTTCCTTATATTTCCTTCGGATATAACTTGGTATCATTAATTCGTTACGTTCAGAAAACACTAAGGAACTGTTTCACATAATCCATCCTGTTCATTTGAATGCATTAAACTCTGAGTGCTACCGAAGAAATACTACTTAGCATTGAACTTCATAAATACCATGGGAAACATAATATTTTGTTTTATGGTCTTTAGAGAATGCAGAAATTGTACTAAAGTCAACTATATTGAATTGAGGCAAAGTATATCATTACTTAAAAAAAAATATAACTTGCAATATTTAAAAATATAATAACATTTTATAAAATATATATTATATTAATTATATTATATATAAATCATATAAATTAAATATTATATAATTATATATTACATAAATTAAATACAATCTACATATGTAATAATATATATAGTATTATACAAATATATAATAAATATAATGTAATAAAATAAAATATAATTAAATTATATTTGTAATTAGTTTTATTTCTCAACCACTATTCCCTTGACAGTTTTGTTTTTATGTGCCATATATATGCACTTATATTAGTGCATATATATAACCTCATAACTTAAAACAAGTAACGCTGGCAAGATTTAAAGGACAACATTTACCCCACCACCAAAATAAACTACAGACGTGAAGTTTACGGTGTATCTGCAAAAATGAATATATATCAAATCGTGAGCTTTTTAAAAATGCAGGTCCACGAAATATGACACAAAAAATATGTCAGTTAATAGGACTGTAACAAATATAATTGTAGCAAATGTCTTCTTATGGTTTCCTTGTCCCAATAATGAATTGCAAAGAAAGAAAGAAATTTTTTGTGTACAATAAATTAAATAACTCTCTCCTGCNTAATGCATTACTAACAATATACTTGGTTTCAAGAACAATTAAATTTTGTCTAATGTAAAATCAAGATCGTAGGATAGGGCTCCAGTCCCCTATGCCTCCCTTTGAATCCGCCACAGGGAAGACTGGTAAGCAGGAGACTATTTCAAATCGACTGCAAAGGCGTAGTCTTTTGTGTAAATTTGTCTTATAACAGTCGTATCAGTATAGGATGTTCGTGGTTATGTGAGCAATATTTACAGCGCTGCTTAAGATCTACTCCCCACCACACTGTTTTTTCGTTCACTAACATTCCGCGATATGTGAAATTGACATTGTCTAGGGCCCAACTTCTTTATTCATGCATCAGTGAAAGCAAAACGTAAAATTTAAGGAACATAGGTGTATAACATATAAGCCAAACAATAATCTTATATTTATAAAGCAAAAAACCACGAACTTTTGACAACCAGAATTTTTTATAATTACACTCGCAATGCAGTTATAAGACCTGGAACTATTGTACTTAATTTACAACCAACTTACCAGAGAGTGTGCATGCTGGTGTATACGGTAGCATATGACAATGTTTACAGGAAGTGACTTTTTATTTAATGGTTTATTTAAAAAGAGTTATCTTCACTAATGGGCAGCCTGTAATATGTTCTGACCAAACTCAGCCACAATTTCCATGTGTTAACACATCAGTGGACACGTTGCATATGTATAATATTTATGAAACGCAACGTAAACAGAATCGCCACAATCCTATACGGTTAGTGTCGTCCCCGTGGTGTAATCTGATTTGCGCACGCTGCTCATCTGCTTTATTATGAATGGTTAATACGCGTGACAATGTGGATCAAGCATGCATTTCGTTGGTCGGGAGAAGCAGGTAATTCCGTGATGATTTACAAAGAGTTTTTCTACCCGAAATATTACGTATTTGCTACACTGGGATTCATAAATGAATGATTAACCGAAACGGATAAAAACTGAAAACGAGATAATAAAAAAAGTTTAGAGGAAATAATCCGGGAGTTATTTAATCGTTTTATTTTCGATGTTTTAATTTAGTGGCGTCCATTAAGTCAGGATTTCCCTTTTATTTCTGCAGGATCAGGCATCAAAAGTACAAAATAAAAAATGCGTTCAGGCAAACGGAGATATATAATTCACATAATATACCGTGACAAAAATTTCCATTAAATTATAGAAAAAAAAAGGCTGAATAATTTTTTAATTTCAGACACTTTGTGTTTTTAAATAATGCCCCTTCCGCAAATTTCACACAACTTCCTATGAGTTCACGGGACGTCTCCTTAAATTTGCTACTAGTTTTATGAATATTTATTAATTATAAAAACAGATCACAAAAAAAAACATTTTTTGTTATGTCAGTTTAACCAATGTATAAATACATATAATATTAGAAAATGTACTTTATTTTGAAGTTGGATTTGAACACGAGTTGATAAGTTTATATTCCCCGACTGCTATCATTCTTCCACAACACCCCGAGACGAGTGGAGAGATTTCGGCGCTTCGTAACATCAAGATCTTGAGAGTCGATGCGAGTGAAGCGAGGTGAGTGTGGAGCAGCGCCGGAATGCAACGACGAGGAAAAGGGCAGATCGCTGAGAGAACCAGCCGACCAGCGGCATCGTCCGGCACGATTACCACATGCGAAGATCCGGGAGCGACCCCGCCGGGAATCGAACCCGGTTCGCCTGGGCGGGAGGTGTGTAGTCTGATCACTACACCACCGCGGCCCCACATCCCGGCGCGAGAATGGCGTGCTAACAAGTCATTATATTCATAGGGATGCATGGAAATTTTTCATTGAATTGTAATATTAAGCGTTTGTAGTGTTTCTTTCTGTCGCATGTACTTTTGCACCTTTTTGATGTTTGGAATAATAGGCTTAAAGTGGCGCGAATAGGCCTGTCTTAACTACAGCAGAAACGATAATTTTCTACAGCAGTGAAGAATGCTTCGTGTAACTTCGGCATTGTTCGTTTCCGAAACCCGAAGCTGTAAAAATTCGGAGAGGTTACGTATTTTGTGTGTATGGAGTTCACTTACATTATGTGTAATTGCGGAGAGCAATAATGATATTTGATCTGTATTTCCTTTTTAAAAAATGCCGTGAATACACGGAAATATTTAACAGCGTACAGAACATATATTATTAAGGGGAATCAGTACCCGTGATCTTTACTTTGTGTAATTTTCGCCGTTTTACTGCTCAAAAGGGCATAGGGAATTGGTTTAAAAATTTGGAAAAATCTCTTATTTCTTCCCGACTGGTTATTAACTAATAAAGGCAATGGAACTGTAACGTTTAAATAAAAATTCAGAAGGTATTTTATTGTATTCACAAGTCTTGAGTAATCATTGTGACATTGTTCAAAGAATATTTGCGAAGAAAACTTTGAACACTTCTAGTGCTGCAGACGTAATATAACATCGTCTCAATTTTACTGAGCTGTATATAGTTTGCCGTAATATTTTGACATCCGCATTTTTTGCAGATACGAGCGAGGAAATATTACTTTGCCTGCACTTTACATAAGGTTCTATGCAAAGTAATATTACGTCAGAAACACTTACAGAGTAAACTGCAGAAATGAACATGAGGGATTGTAAATTACTTTAAATATGATAGAAGAATTTATGGGGAAACTTTCAACTCGGCATGAATTGGCAGAGAGCCAGCCAGTAATGAAAGTGGTTTAGTGTATGACCAATAGGGCGGCTGTAAATGGGATTTTCAAGAACAATAGAACTGACGGTTAGAGCCCCAAGTATTTCGCGGATTGTTGTTCTAGCAGGCTAGGCTTTACATTCCTCTATGCGCTCGAGACACTATCGTTTGTTTATTGGTTGAAGGGATTAAGTGAGAACTTGGAAACAGGACCTTTGCACATCTCACTCACACTACTGCTTCCTGCTTATTACTGGCTCACAATTAAATAGCGCATGTATACACAAACTGATGTCCAATAATTATAGCAGGAGAATAGAACAAGTGTTTGAAGTCTACCTCGCCACAGAATGAATACGCGAAACACTCAAGCTCTACTAATGATGATGATGATGAAGTCATGAATATAGGAGACTCACTTCTAGCTTGTATTTATTGCCAGTACATCTGTACTGCACTCAAAGTGTTAAATGTAATGACTGAATCCACTTGCGTAGCTAGATTTTCCACGGATTCAAGAAGCGGCAGGTGTTGACTTTAAATGAGCCGGAGTAGTACTTATTTCTGTGGGGGGTAAAAAGTGACAATTTAATTTATTAATGTTGCACTGCTACACGTCTCAACACTACGCGACCTTCAAGATTACAGCTGTCTTCGAAATTACTACAAGGCGTGCTCAAAAACTGATGTACGCCATTGTCTTACGAACCTTCATTAATGGAACAGCACACCGCATTCGTGCACACTCAGTTTAATAATATTTTGCATGCTATCGTTTTCTTACGAGACATTACCAACAAACGTATTTTCTCTCTGTTTTATTCCTATTGGTTGTAATATATATATATTACAATTTATAAATAAAATATAAATGAAAGTTCAATAAAAAAATTAAAACTTTATATCTTAACATAATTATAGAACGCTTGTGACATTATGTATTTAGGAATCAAGCAAACACGTCATACATGGAGTGATTTTTCAAAAGTTTAATTCTGAAAGTGTGAACATATCGAGAATAGACTATAGCCGGCCGTACCCGCAATGCAATTTTAGTCTTGAAAAAAATGTTTCCTTATATTTCCTTCGGATATAACTTGGTATCATTAATTCATTACGTTCAGAAAACACTAAGGAACAGTTTCACATAATCCATCCTGTTCATTTGAGTGCATTAAACTCTGAGTGCTACCGAAGAAATACTACTTAGCATTGAACTTCATAAATACCATGGGAAACATAATATTTTGTTTTATGGTCTTTAGAGAATGCAGAAATTTTACTACAGTCAACTATATTGAATTGAGGCAAAGTATATCATTACTTAAAAAAAAATATAACTTGCAATATTTTAAAATATAATAAAATTTTATAAAATATATTATATTAATTATATTATATATAAATGATATAAATTTAATATTATATAATTATATATTACATAAATTAAATACAATATACATATGTAAAAATACATATAGTATTATACAAATGTATAATAAATATAATGTAATTAAATAAAATATAATTAAAATATATTTGTAATTTGTTTTATTTCTCAACCACTATTCCCTTGACAGTTTTGTTTTTATGTGCCATATATATGCACTTATATTAGTGCATATATATAACCTCATAACTTATAACAAGTAACGCTGGCAAGATTTAAAGGACAACATTTACCCCACCACCAAAATAAACTACAGACGTGTAGTTTCCGGTGTATCTGCAAAAATTAATATATATCAAATCGTGAGCTTTTTAAAAATGCAGGTCCACGAAATATTATACAAAAAATATGTCAGTTAATAGGACTGTAACAAATATAATTGTAGCAAATGTCTCCTTATGGCTNATGTCTTCTTATGGTTTCCTTGTCCCAATAATGAATTGCAAAGAAAGAAAGAAATTTTTTGTGTACAATAAATTAAATAACTCTCTCCTGCGTGGTGATGGCGGTAACAATTTAAGTCCTATTACCTACAGACATCTTCACGAGCGACTGGGGAAATACACTCTGGGTTTAAAAATGAAATGAAAACCGGAGAAAGCCAATTTTAGAAATCGGCTGGACATGGAAGAGAGGATTGTGAAATAGTGGTATATGAGTAGCTTTGAAGTGGCCCCCGCTGTGTGGGAAGCTTGTAGGACGGGCCACTAAAGCTTTCCACCTGCATCCCATTGGCTCGCAAAGGGAAGGTCCCGCGGCTTCGGCTTCCATTCACCTTTCACCAATTATTAGCCCACTGCAAATCCAATATTGGCTTACAGAGTTTGATTAAAATCCGGTCATTATTCCTAAAATGATTAGCGGCGAAACTGCAGACATCCAGATAAAGGCGAGGCCGTATGAACGAGCGAGAGAACAGAGCATATATTCATTGTTTCCATCTCGATATTGTATGGGCCGAAAATAACTCTCTACCCGGTCGGATATTACATTTATGCGAATATACATTAAAACGAAGTGCACATATTGCGAACATGCTAAAACGGGGAGTAGTATACAACTAGATATGTGATTTATTTGAAATACATTTATTTAACATGCAAGTACAAAATGCAACAAACCTATTTTTATTTTGTATTTTAAATACCCAGATACAAAAAGCATATTGTATTTTATTTGAAATACTTTTAGAAACATATTTTATATTTGTAAAATGTAAAATGCATTTCTTACTTTAAAAAAAAAATTGGTACTATTGTTACGAATATTGTTTTATGAAAGCACCCAAAGTATTGCCAACGTTTACAATCAAGATTCGAAAACGCAAACGCGCTTTGCCTAGGGATCGAATTGAAAAGCATCGATGTTTCTTTGTAATCTGGTTGAAATCTTTTGCAGGCATGTGTGGTGTCACGGTATGTGTATGATATATAAATCGGAAATGAACAGATAATTGCTTCTCGCTAGTAAAATTAAATTACAATATATATATATATATAGAAATAATTTCGCTAAATATATTAACTGAGCACGTACATTAAAATAGACGTAGAAAAATCGTATGTTATTTGTTTAAAAAAAAAAATTTAAGGCGAAAATACTAACTATTTTTTTAAATTAGGTGTTCGGTACATTTTTAAATACATCACCTACTCGTAAATAACATAAATTAAATTTCACTTGAATTAGCATCGATGTTTCTCAATTCAAAATATCTATGACAAATATCGATATTTTATTGACTCTTATCGTTTGTATCTCTACCCACGCCATCGACCGCGCCGCCGCCTACTTGCCTGTCTCTTGTGATTGTTTCATTTGTGGTTCTTCGGTTCGTTTTGTTCGTTTGATGGATTTTAACTCTTAAAATGTAAGTAAAACATTACAAATGCGTGTTTATTGACGCAAGTACTCACAGCACATCAATCAAACCCACTTATATAATATACATTTTACCTATTATCGATCTTTGTTCTAAGAAATTCGGTTATTTTCTTGCCGATTACTTTTATATTTCTTTTATTACTAGGAGTTAGTTCAGTATATCGCATGATTGTGAAATTTACAGGTACATTGTGTTAATTTTTTTACACAACAAAAAGGTTGCCTAATGTAATATGATAATTTTTTCAGGGACGTCAATAAGAGTATTCCATTTATATTAAAGCACTGTTTCAAAAATGTTAAAAATGAAGCTGGAAGCGATACCAATGTATCTGCAGTTTGCAAGATATGTTCAAAAACATTGAAAGAAAGTCTTAATGCCACTAAAAACTTCTTGAACCATATAAAAGTAAGTCAGAAGGTTATGTTTCTTCTATTCATAGATTGCAGTACCTAAATTAAAAGTTATTATGATCTGAGATCCCAGTACCAAATAAGTACCTACTCGGATATTTTTTATTTTCACTTTTGCTGGTAGTAAGGTAATATACATTATACACACTACATAATTTATTACACATTGTGTATTCTTTTTTAGAGAAAATGGCATGCTGATATGTTAGGGGAGTATGATAAACTCAAACCTCAACATACAAAGAAGAGGAAGTTAGCTGTTGCTGTTGGCGATGTTGCTGGTACATAAAAAATAATGAAACAAACCACACTTCCAACTACCTTACCAAAGTCAATTAATTTTGATAAGTTAGTTGTGAATTTGTTAGTTTATACTATGTCACAAATATCAATTGTGGAAAATAATTCATTTAAGGCTCTAATTGAAGGTGCTCAGAAATTATCTATTCTTTATTCTTACATGGAATACAAGGATAAAACTAAAGACGTTTTAAAAGTGGTTGATTTGTATGCACCATAGCAGCAGATATTTGGTCATCATCCAAAAGAAGCTATTTGGGTGTAACAGCTCATTATATTGATTGTAACACATTTGAAAGAAAAAGTGCTACACTTGCTTGCAAGTAATTTAAAGGATCTCATACATTTGATAAAGTAGCTGAACTTATTGTTGGCATCCATTCTGAGTTTGATTTGAAATTATCAAAAATTGTAAAGACGATTGCTGAAAATGGATCAAAGATGATCAAAGCCTTTAAAATATATGGGAAACCTGATTCAGAAACAGACACAATATGTGAAAGAGATTCAGCTAACATTGAAAATATTGAAGTTGATGATGATGATGATGATGATGATGATGAGGTGTTACGACTGAGAGAATTTCCCGAATCATCTGAAGATTTTTAGGCGTATCGACTACCTAATTATGAAAGATGTGCTACCTACACATTGCATTTAATTACTTCCCACGATATAGACAAGGCGAGATGTCAAAACAACTCATACAAGAAACTTCATGATACAGCCTTGGCAAAATGTCAAGCTGTGTGGAATCTGCGTTCAAGGTCTCCAAAAGCTTGTGAAACCTATTTAGAAACAACTGGAAAATCCCCTACTTCTCCGTGTCCAACACGCTGGTATTCATATTACAATTATATTCAAGATATATTGGCAGTGAGGGATACACTGAATAAAACTCTAAGAAAACTTTGTTTGGCACCTTTTAAAGTAGTTGAAATGCAGTTCCTTAACGAATACCTAAGCTGTTCCAAACATATTGCTGAAGACATTAGAAGTTTGGAGGGAGAAAATGAAACCTTCTACGAATTCTACAGCCTGAATTAATGTGAATACAGTGAATTTTAAGAGACTTAAAAATGGCAATTCAAAATATTGTTGTGTGCTAATATATATCATACAAGAAAGTAAAGAAAAAAAACGTTTCGAACGATTTTAGCA
The DNA here is from genome assembly GCA_002778355.1 of Clitarchus hookeri. Taxonomy (NCBI): domain Eukaryota; kingdom Metazoa; phylum Arthropoda; class Insecta; order Phasmatodea; family Phasmatidae; genus Clitarchus; species Clitarchus hookeri. The sequence goes on from NQII01001794.1 coordinate 27,832, forward strand.
TTTTGAATTTTGAATAAATAAACAGTTTTAAATATTATGCTTGCTTTATAAAATTTATCTGTAAGAGTCTCACAAAATATTTAGTTTTTCTATACTGAAGTTACATACAATCCTTAAACAAATATCCCATATATTTTCAGAGATTTTGTCATTAATAAGGACATTTAATTTTAAATATCCTGTGAATTTATCAACTCACGATTTCTTTCTGCCACCACATCAGTGTGAAGATGGATACATACATAGTAGTTGCCAAATTGTACATCATATTATATTATGAATGAATTCGGTTAAGTATGGTGCTGTGAAATGAAGAAAAAATTTTTCCACTCAAAATTTACCTAGGGAATTCATTATTAACCACTTAACGTACACATTAATTTTCCGTTTCAGGTGTTGCCAAAGAAGAAATGTTTGGTGTGTGAAGTACTTACATATTACTTACAATACGTTATACTTCAGAACGAATGGAAAGCGTTTCAATAGATCGATTGCACAATGAACAACTAATTATAAAATTATTGGTGTGTCAGCAGCAGCCAACAGCATTGCCGTTACCTTCTGAAACTGTACAGCACCGAACATGATTTCACCTATTCTGCAACACATCAAACGTGAACGAATATACTCAGGATTATATGTTAAGTAGTTAAAATGAGCTTGAATTTTTTTTCTTAGCTGCTTAGCGTTTCTGTGTGGCATTGGCTGGCGAACAGAATTTGAGAAACGGTACACATATTAACACAAGAGTCACTTTCTCTATAGTTGTATAAAATGCCTGGTTAGAGTAATGTTTCCATTAACATTTAAGTAGGAATATTCTTGTAGATAAGTTTAGTATTGATATTCAAACACACATGTAGCACGCTTTTATCTTTACTGTTTCGCCACGAAATAGAACAGTCACATCTTGAAGTTCAATGGAGGTGCACTGGCGATGCATTAACCGCAGAGTGGATAATGACGTTGTGAGTCTTGCCAGTAGGTGCTACGTACATATGAGCATTGCAACCTGGGCGCTCTCGCCACTACAGCATTCGCACACGCCACATACATCCCGCCAGGCGGCCATTTTAATACTGTCACAACATGCGAGCTCAGGGCAGCATAATTTCCAATGACAAGTGATCATTACATTCGTCCATTTCTTACTGGTGCGCAGCGGTTGCGGACTGTGATCTGTGATGGTCTGTACAGGATGACGGTGTTTGAAACACCCGGTGAGTATGAAAATCACATTCACTTTGCCGGCAGATCGCCGGTTGAACGGCTCACAAACGTCTTGCCATTCCCTGCNATAGCCAATCCCCTCAAGTATTCGGGGGACAAGAGAAACTGATTGCACAATTCGCTTTTTCTCGCGCTGCTAGCTTTCCCCCGCTCTCTTCCAAAATAATTCAGTCGCCCAGCAGTGGCCGACGACATAAGCGAGGAATCACAGTGTGTCGTCTTGAATCATTTGGATACCCCGGCGGCACGACCGAGTACAAGGATCTCCCACGGCATATCAATAACTCGATGCGATACAGAAGTGAACACTAACGACGTATAAGAAAATAACGATCACTACTGCCAGGGAACATTTTTGTACCAAGAACCGAGTGTCATATCCTCTTATAATAGCGAGCTTTTGATGACTCAAAGGACCACACTTCGCAAACATGCAATATATGTGTTTTTTTTATTTCGAGTTCGCTCCAAATTCGTATCAGTGTGAAATCACTGATACTCAGTCAAATTCAACTACTCGAAACGGTGAAAATGACCCCTCCTAGAATCTGTAGAAAACCACTAGTTCTTTCAGTGTAACAATCACACCGATTGTTTAAGTGACAGCCAAATTCAAGCGGCGAATTAAATTTGGTTTTTATTGAATTTAGCCAAATTATCAAGAGAAGTAAACATACTTCCGATAGTCACTGCTTGTGAATTTTTTCTACGTAACAGCAAAAATAAATACGCGGCGGCCAGGATTTCAACACAGAGAACCCCGCTTCCAGACCGCTACCATGTTAATCGAGCTACTAAGTCAACGCTGATAATAATGGGGAAACTACATAAATATATTTTATCGTCAATGTGCAGCTTTCAACGCTTTATTTTGATTTTTAGTTCCATTGTTAACATTAGGATTGTCAATACAAATAGTACCTACGTAGAGTGCACCTAATTCACTACATTTAATGGAGTTCAAATCTTCAAACCTACATTCAAAAAAATGTTTAATGGGTTTAGTTAGTTTATGTGTTATTTCTTTANAATGGAGTTCAAATCTTCAAACCTACATTCAAAAAAATGTTTAATGGGTTTAGTTAGTTTATGTGTTATTTCTTTGAAACGCATTGTTTAACTGATTCATCAGTCAAGAAACAAAACACTGATAAACAGCAAATGAAATGGTTGATGAACCGGTGAAAAATTTTCACTGAATCAATAAATGAAGGAAAACTGGTATTATTTAACTGTNAATGGAGTTCAAATCTTCAAACCTACATTCAAAAAAATGTTTAATGGGTTTAGTTAGTTTATGTGTTATTTCTTTAAAACGCATTGTTTAACTGATTCATCAGTCAAGAAACAAAACACTGATAAACAGCGAATGAAATGGTTGATGAACCGGTGAAAAATTTTCACTGAATCAATAAATGAAGGAAAACTGGTATTATTTAACTGTTTCATCGGTTAAATTGACTGAACTGACTGTTGAAAAATTAGGTGCTGTTAACTGATTTAAACAGTGTCATTCTTCATTCATATTTAGAGTGTACAGAAAACAAGAGCATTTGTGTGGGTTTGCAATGATGCAGACTTTATGAAGCGGAACACCATTTCTCGGAATCCGCCTATTTAGAGGGTAAGTGAAAATTACTGGCAATTATCTTCCATCAAAAGGGTGACATTAGTTTTATCTGTATCAATTTTCGAAGACTCTGGGTTTACTTTGGAAACACAAATTTGCAGGTACGATACGTCTATGATAATTATAAACTGTAATAAAGTTAATGGATTCTAAAAAAGTGTTTACGAATTTTAAGACAATTTAAAATCTGGAACTTTTTCCTATACTGTCTCAATGAACTTTTTAGCAACTGGTTTTCCAAGTTCGTTTGTAAAAGTAAAAAAAAAAAAAAAGTATTTTCGCAGCACACGTACTGCATAACAGAGGACTTAAAAACTTCAGAACTTTAATTTTACGCGTTCTCAATACTCAGCGGTTATACCGTTGGCTGCTGCACAATAGTGTTTCCATTTTGACACCGGGCCAGACGGCACAGGATTGTCTCGATATTTTCGCATATTTCTCATTGACCGCGAGTCCTCCAGGATATTTACAGTGAACTGTGATTTCGTTCCCGAAAGAAGATGAAATGTACACGTATTTAAAATCTAGTTTGTCTTCAAATTAATTCGTGAAATTATCGAACTGCTCTGTATTACGTAGCAAGTCATCTTGTCAACGTTAGACATAGCTGACCAGCCCCGCCCATTCCTCAGGCTTCAAGAAAACTCTTTACGCAGTAGTAGGAGCGATTGAAAGGCGCCATACGATTAAACACACACAATTTGTTTGTTTAATTCATTTGGTGTCCACCTGTATAGACAGAGGACACGGCGCTGCAAGCAGATAGCATCAAAGCAGTTTACACCTGCAGGGCATGTGAATTCGTGATTCGGATTAGATAAAACTGGCCCAATTGGTTCCCAGATCTCACGGTTGCCGCATTATTTATATGGGAAAATTTCACGTATTCTGCGTGTGTCCAAAAAGCCCGCACAATCCTAGAACAGTTCAGAAGGCGTCGGTGAACTTTGGTATATCTGCTGCAAATGGTGGTGGCTTATTAAGTACTCTCTAAAAATAAATCGGTGGCTAGTAACACGTGTAGTATTTATTCTTAGATTTTTAGTTAGTTCAGTATTTAGGAAGAAAAGATGCCTCAATAATACTTTACTTATTTACCCTTTCCCTTTACAACATAGGGAGCATCTGAATCGTTTATGTAAAAATATGTTGCAATAAAAATAATATAAGTATTTCTTTCGGAATTTTAACACGATTAAAAGTTAATATTTAAGTAGATAAGTCTACACTTGAAGGATAAGGCTATCAGCTTAAGGATTGTTGTGATCGTTTCTAATATTTCTCTTTCGAATTCATGAACAAATCAAAGTATCTCAAACAGCTAGTGAGACAGGGACTTAGAAACTACATTTCCAAGACATAAGCTGAAAATACTGCGTGTCTGCTGAGTGCATCTATGCCATATCGTGTTTTTAATCTGTCCCGTGTTTCCATAACACACGTGTCAGACTAGTAGCAATACACCTACATATTCTGTCAGTGCGTTATGAAAACTAGTTAATAGTTAATCGGAACCCGTATGAAATCGTTCGTTTAAAAAAGGAAAGAATGTTTGCTGTCAATCCATAATTACCTATGTTTCAAAGAAAATAAAATTAGAGAAATGCGTGTTTGGACAAAAATAATAATTTCTTCTGCATCACCAAACATTATGTGGCTTTTTTCACACTACACTTATTTTTGGTTATAAAACACCTGTAACGCAAAATAATTAAATATTTATCCATTAAAATCGTGTACTGTTAAGTTGACGAAACGCATTTATGGTGTAAACAAAACCTAACTGAAGAAAAACACTTGGCTGAATGAGTTCTGCATTTGTTACCGCCTACAAACAATTTCATTATTGCTCAAGCAAATAGTTACATTGCCGCATCGACAATGCTGTTCGCAGTAGCATTGGAACAGAAGAATTGTCTTCAAAGCTTTAAAATTGGTGGCCAGCAAAATTTACGGTAAGAGTAACGTACATATATGTTGCTAACTATATCACGGCTTCATTTGGTAGACTCGCAAATACTAATAATTACGTCAGTGAAAATTTAAATTTCACAAGCGGTGGAAGAATACACAACTCTTATAAAACACGAATGTCTAAAGACTTGCAAACGTGATCGTTTAACCGTGAAAAACCAATACTGACGACAGAGAACGTATCGTGCACAAACAGCTATGAAAATATCTGCACAATAGTGAGCGGGAGAAACAATTATTAAGTTTTACATATTTCACTATACACTAAAATTAAATTTTTGATAATGTGATTTACTCTAATAAACACACAACATAACTTACGTAAATTTGAATGAAATTTGTTACCTCAACATAAGAGCTAGTTCCTTGAAATAATAATCTACACCGTTTTATCACTTCATTTAAGGAATATTACACGAGAAAGAGTACATTAGCTAATACACTATGTAAACTCTTAACGTTAACATATACACATAAATTAATCTTTCGAGATCTCTAACTACATAACAATCTTGTCACACGCTGGAATGAGGAAGTACAGTTCCTTGCGAATGAGGATTTTAGTGGAAGAAAACAGTATTCCCATATTTATTTGAGAACATTCATTTAAATCGTGGGTTGCTACACATGTGAAACACTTGGCAAAGCGACGATCAGTAAAACAGCATAATACAAATAATATTTTATTTTTTGTTTTCAATTTGGTTGCACGTTTAATAATATGGTGAAATGTTTATGAAACTACTTTCTCTAGAACTGTAATAGTTATTACAGCTTTTACCAATAGCAAATTCATAGAACTAACGGTTATCCGAATGCACTGAATCATTGACTGTAGCCGATTTAACTATATTCTTTCAAGCAAAAAATAATAATATTTAAAAAATATTTAACATTTCTAGGTTTACGTATTAAACGTGAATACGAAATACTGTGTAGACGTTAAAATATGTTACCTAAAGACTAAAGGCTGCACTTTTTATTTCAAGTCCGTTAAAGTAGGAACTTAAATGACCTGTCATTTGATCATCATTCTACAAGAAGCAGTATAAAAGAATCCCCCAAATTTTAAGGTCTATAATATCAAAACCAAACAACCTACAACCTTGGTTGACCAATCAAATGAACCGTGGAACCGTGAAGTTTTTTACCATATCTTCATAAAAGTTCAATGTGACCATCACGAGCGGCCCGAACGACATCTACGCGATAATCAAATTTTTTCCGTGGTGGCGCACCATCCTGCTGGAAAAAGGAAGTCCCCCGCCGCCTCTTCTAAGGGATTCCAGTAACAGTGGACTCATAAAAAAAGAAAGGGCCGAAAACAGCGTCTTTGGATACAGCGTCTTTGGATACAGCGCAAAACACGTTCACTTTGGTGGAAGCGCGCTAGTGTTCGGTGGTTTCATGTGGAGGCTCCTGACCCCACATTTGCACGTTGTGCCGGTTCACCTTACCATTTGTACGGAACTTCGCTTGATCGCTAAAAACCAGCTTAGACATGAAGGTATCGTCTACCTCGCTCTGGGCAAGAACGAACGCGCAGAAATCACGTCTCAGTTCTTTATCTCTTTCGGTAAGATACTGTACAAGCTGTAACCTGTGTGGTTTGTACAGCAATCGCTTTCGCATCACTGGCCATACCGTCTTTTGAGGGATTTGCATTTCCCGGCTTGCTCGTCGAGTTGATTTTCTCAGACATCGAACGAACGCTTGTTGAATCCGTTAAACATTCTCTTCGGACACACGCGGCCGCCCGGAACTTTAACCTTTGCAAAGGCACCCTGTGTCACGGAACTGACGAAACTAACGTATGATACTCCACCTATCGGGAGTAAGACGTCCGTATTTGTGACGGAATGCACGTTGAACAGTCGTACCCGATTCACATTTAGAAAAACTGAATAACACAGATCGCCTTCTGTTGTTCCGTCGCCATCGTGAATCACGGACTAACACACAACACACGCTCATAGTGTGACGACAGACGCTCCCAGTGTCATCTCTCGGAACATATAGGAAACATCAGACCATCCCCTTCACATTGACGTGTCGAATGCGAGCTCGCTTCCCCCTCACAACCTCAAACCAAGAGTTACGAACGCCATGCAAACCGTAACACCGGACATGCTGATAAGAGCGTGGAACGAGTTTGATTATCTCGTAGATGTCGTTCGGGCCGCTCATGGTGGTCACATTGAACATTTATGAATGTATGGTAAATAAACGTCACGGTTCCACGGGTCCTTTGGTTGGACAATCAAGGTTGTAGGTTGTTTGGTTTTGATACGATAGAACTTCAAAGTTGGGGTATTCATTCTACTTCATTCTGTATATTAAATTCCACCATTTCACGATATTTCTGCCACACACCACCTTTCGTAATTAATTGGTTTTTTTTTTTTAACATTATGCATTTCGCTGAAATACACACAGCGTGACAGCGCTTTTTGCCTCTATATGTATACTAGCGACCCGGGCCGGTTTCTACGGTGTACAATTTAGTTTTTACAGCGATACACTAATAAATAAATAGGGAAAAGACAATTACAATATTACATGATAGTAAATTAGTAAACTGCTATCATATATATTATACATACACGTCATGCCTGTCTCCCAGAGGGGTAGGCAGAGGTTATGAACCTCCATTTACCACGGTCCTAACATACCTACCTCATTCGCTTTATCCATATTCATACATCTCTAATATAACAAAATTATTAGGTAGTGGTTTAGAAAATATCTTTGCATACAACATTGATCGTTTTGCCTCCGACCGCCCGCACAAAATTATTTCTGTTTGACGTGACACGTGAAAGGGCTACGTATAGTTGTCCGTGACAAACATGCTCCACTCAAATCCACTCCCGCCGCATTAAGTGTTTGACCCTGTGCCTTATTTATAGTCATACTAAAACAAACTCTTATTCGAAATTTGACTTATTTAAAATTAAAAGGCAAATCCGAGGCAATCATTAGTATTATAGGTATTAAAACAATTTCACCAGTACCGCAGCCAGTTAGAATAGTACCTTCAATAACACAACTTTTTAACATTTTTATTTGTAATCGAGTTTCATTGCATAATTTCGGTTGATTTATATTTTGCAATAATATTATGGGAGCCCCAACTTTTAAAATCAGTTTGCGTGGTGGCATGCCAGAATGATTCAATGAATTAATTTATTTTGATGAAAATTAAGTTCTTTATAGTTAGAAAAGACAGTAAATTTTACGTTTGCTTTTACTGCATAATTTAATTGTAAAAACGCTTATTACTACCCATATATTTTACACAATTCTTTCGTACATGATTTTTTAATATCTCTAAAGAATTAGGCAGCGTATTCCATGAGAACGCGCTGGCGGCATACTTTTTTGCCGGCTTGATTCATACTAACACCGTTAATTCTCAGCTCCTATAACTGCTAAGGCAATTTTTATACACGCAAACCTTCCTCGATAAATGCAGTTCATAACAGTAAAAACCGCATCCAAATCCGTTCAGTGGTTCTCGAGATTAGCGCAGTCATACAGACAGACGCGCGCCAGGGACTTCCTTTTATACTATGTAGTGATATATATATATATATATATATANTATTAAACTAATATAAAATCACTAAGGAAATATGTATGAAAATTAATCAACTTTGTGTACAATATAATGGACCTATTGTGTTATCCGTCTATTCGAATATCTGTCACAAATGCGATCACGACCCATGTCGAATAATCAAAAATCTGCTTCACTTCCCAAAATTAATTTATTTGTTTGTTTGTTTGTGGTATAACTACCGTATTCCAGACACGGCAAGCATACGTACAGACTCAAATTTGTAATATAAACAACGATGTAAAAACACGCACGAAAATGCGAGAGGATGTAGGGGACTAGACATGTCAAAACACGCAAAGTGGAACTGACGGATGATGGGGCGAGAAGGAAAGAATACGCATAGCGGAAAAGGGACCAAGATGAAAAGAAAAGATCAGACGACCTGTCAGTATTGGATATATTATGCAAATCAGTAAACGTCAGGGTAGCCGAGACGCGGATGAGAATGGCAAGAGAAAGACAAGAAGCCAAACGAAGAATGCGTGCAAAGAATTGCCGTGTCGAAAACACAACATGCTGTAGCTGATTTCGTGCGGCAGTCTGGTCATGGAAGAGGCGGTGCCATCAAAATAAGGCTTTCCTACATACATACTGCTGTTCTTCAAATACCTTCTCGTGGTCCGTTATTTCCTAGGAAAAAGATGTCTGAAACATTAGTGAAACCAACCACTGAATTGTTTCTCTTTATTTTACTCCCCGATCAAACGATGTGAGCCCTGCATTAAATTTTAATATTTCGTAATTACGTCCCACAAGACGAATTCACTTGCAAGTTTGGTTATAATAAAAAGCTTATAAAATGCTTGTTAAACAGACTTGTGGTTTATGTATTTGATTTGCCTTCGGATCATTAGTTAATTTTACTGTGAGATTTATAATTTTAAAGTTTTGTCGACGTTTATGATTTTACCAATGATATTAATTTATCTTCAATTTTTAAACGTTGTAACACTGCAGACAACGCAAGTACCTCGAACTGACACGAGTGGCATGTAACAGCCTATTCTGTGACAACGTATTTTAGATTGGAAAAGCGGCTTGCGGCCTATCTGCTTCGTGCCGACTCGGGATTGCTCGTAAACGCTCGGACGTCTTGGCAGTTGGCTGGAAGTGAGCCTTCGACAAGCGTGCTCAAATGTTGTCACTAGCGGCAGTTCCGGCCTCAATCCGGCAGTGTCCAGTATCGATCAAGGAGAGCTGTCAGTCAGTTCGAGCTGACTGATTCAACATCCCGTACACTCTGCCAGGAAGAATCGCCCACCCCAAACTATTCAGTTTCTTTTGTTCAACATACACACTTTTATTTCATTTTGTCCTCCATTGCGGTTCCGAACTAACGCGTCCCTTTTTACTTTTTTTTTCCATCCGTCTACTCTTAAACATAACTCTTGGCTTTCTTCAATCCGCCGAACAACTAGTAGCAACTCCACTAAAAACTATATTCTAATGATTTCGAGTCTCATGCTCAACTCCTTTATTCGCCGCAGGAATGTTCCTCCAATGGAATGCTAGACACTTTATTGAAGATACTTGTAATCCCGTACGCAGTCACAAGTTCACGTACGTAAATCGCTAAAAAAAATTACAAAACTGGAGTCGGGATTAGAAAAGTGGACCGTTTATTTCACCCTTTTTTTAAAATTTTATTTTGCTCTAGCCTTTATTTTATTACAAGTTCCAAAAATTTTTTATCTAATAGGAAAATTTCCCCAGCATTTACGCAAAGGTGTTTCTTAACCCTTTCAGAACCACTTAATTTACTATTTCAAGTGTTGCAAACAAAACTTTTCGATGCGTTCTGTTATTAAGTCTGCACGACACTTTTTTTCCGTGTCACAGCCAATGAGCTGTAGGCTGTGTGTTTGGCTATGGTTATACGAACACATTATAACCTAACCCAGTCAGACGGTTTGCGAATCATTTACCCACAGGTAAGGTCATTGGTCATTGAGCTTCACAGCGTGCAGTACAGACCAACAATTACCTACAGATGCGCAATGTACACAATTATGTACACTGGGTCTGAATGGGTTAAGTGGTTTTTACACGGGGTATTAACAGAGACGAAAGAAGGGGACATAAACATGATCCAGGGTATGGATAGTGTAGTAGGTCAGTGACGTCGAACGTCGTCCGCCATGTTATGTATGTGTGACACTGGCCGTGATCTTGAAGGTTGATGGTGAATAACCACGGCAGCGAACGTGGAAATAACTTTAAGTTATTTAATAAATATGAAATAAGCCAATGATTCTACGAAGACTACTGGGGAGCTTACCTCTATGGACGTACCTTCTCCCACTGCTGGCAAATTACATGGAAACCAGTGTTGATACTGTGGAAAAATCTTCAGCAAAAGCTGACATGTTCGGTGACATGAGAGAAAAACTTGTACAAAGATTATTTTTCGCGCGATGAAGCATTCCGACAATTTTTACACACAGTATATGCAAGGTGATCGATGGAATAACCACATCAAGAACTGCAACGATTCGTCTTTTGAGAGCCAGCAAAGTGATGCCGTCAATACCCCCTGCTACATCGGTGGGTACTGATTCATCAAGCGATAATGATGAGACAGTTAGTGATAAAGACGGAATGAGTGCAGCAGAGTCGGTTTGTTCTGGAATGTAGACTTGCAAGAATTTCGTGTAGAGTCGACGAACTACAAAATAAATGGTCGGGAGCTCTAAATAATGATGATGACCATGCAACATCTATAAAGAAAAGTGAACTTGATATTGAGGATGAAACAGAAGGCGAAGACGATCATGAAGAGAGCTTTGATGATTGCTATGACGACAGCGATGAAGAAGTATCTGATGAGAAGGATGATGATTCTCTCGACGTTCCCACGCGTTTCACCAACGAGTTTCCTTAGACGTGGGGATCTCTCAGACATTGTTGAGTGAACTTCAATCATCGACGAACGGAAGGTTCGGGGTTATATCATATGAGACTGTTGACTACTATCCTTGACCTGCAAACATCTGAGTAATGTAAAAACCGAATGTACTAAATAATTTGAAAGATGGAATGTATATGATAAATAAAAACAATAAATATATGTTTACCTTATAATTTGTGTTTAATTTCTTATGCAGTCCGTACTGCTTCACAGAAACACTTATTAATTCAGTGGTGTAAACAATCTATTGCGAGAATCTGTTTCAGATAATATTTATGTGAGAGAGTGCAGGATTATGGTTCGATCCGTATATTGTGAACGAATAAAACGAGGGGAATATTTTCGAAGGATATTTCGCAACTAATTGGTTGCCCTTTTCATTTGGCTTGTCAAGTTAATATGACCCTTTGGTATGATGAGCTGTGGTATAAATGTTTTGAGAAAATTTTGCGAAGATTTTGTATGAAAATGTTAGCTAGGAGAATCTTATCAGAGACTTCATTCAAGATTGTTAATCATCGTTTGTATAGTTGGGTGGTATGGTAGGTTGGTCTTGTCGGTTGGTTTAGTCAGTTCTACAGGAACTGGTCTCGTCTGGGGGTAATATTGGGCTCAGTCAGTCTCGCCAGGAACCAATCTTGGGTGGACTTAGTCTGAGGTGGAGTGAGTCTTTGGCTAGTATGGTTAGTAGGTATGGCCCCTTGTTGCAAGCAGTTAGTAATGGCCAATTGTATAGACTGTGATTTTTTTCGATTTTTCGTGTTCATTGTCATTTGAGTCAAGGTCAAGGTCGAGAACAACCAACGTGTTGGCTAAATCTACAGCTCCTCTGGTGGTGAAATCCTTAATTAATAAACTAGTGTCACCCAGGTGTTGAAAATGTAAACAAAATTCAAACAAAAAAAACTAATATGCTGGGTGGAGTGCATTCGACAGAATGAGCAATGGTGAGAGGGTAGGGGAGGAGAATGTTAATAAAATAATAATATTGGTGGTGTGTTGAACGAGCGTGAGTATCCAACCAATATATACACTGGTGGGGGTGAAGCGAACACAAGAAATCAACAAATGAGAAACAATTTTGGAGTGGAGGGGAACCGACTAATAAAACAATGAGAAACATTGGCGAGGGTAGGTCACTGCTGGACGTGGTGCTGAGGGAACCTACTGAAATGCAAGTTTTTTAAATAACAATTTTTATAATTTTAAAATAAATTTGTTTATTTTTTTATAATTTGTAAATGTTTTAAAATATTTAAAATAATTTAGAATTTGTAAAATGTTTTGAATATTTTGGGTTTTGAATTTTAAAGGTCATTGAAGTAAAGGTGTAAGGTGGAGGTCAAGGTCACCGACATATAACATGGTTGACGAGATGGACACTGGTCGACCTGGTGAGGGCCGGTCGTTTCGGGAGCTTAGTCGATCCACCTGCCATCGAACCCCGTATTTCCTACAAGCACATCTTTATATAATTTTTTGAAATAATTTTTTAGTATTTAAATAATTTTTTTTGGGATGATTTTATAATTTTTATGTATTTTTTTTGGGTTCAATGCCATTTAAGGTCATGGGTACAGCGTCATAGTCATGGGTCAAAGATCCCCTAGATCAAATATGGTGTTTGGGTGATGTCACGACATGGCGGGTAGCCTGCGCCTGGCTCCTATCTCCTATCCCTTGTCAAAGACTCCACTTTTATATTCTACTCATATAGTATTGCGAGATCTCGAAAATAAAATGTTGTAGGACCAACCCCTACAATTTTCATCTCCACTGTCATCCAAGATTTACGTAATGAAATGTTACAGACGTAAATTTGGCATAAGCTGTATAACATTAGAATTAAAACATCACTCGTCAAGCAATAATACAGGTTTTCTACAAATGATTGGATCAGTTTCATCATGTTCCTGTACGTGTATTATTGAACGTATCGAGATGTAACATTGCAGCTGTGTACAGAAACTCACCTAGGTTTTATGACATATTACAAGGGGGCGATATATTCCCCTTTTGCGTCCCTGCACACATTAACCATATAACACACACGATACAGCATTTCCCTGTCAATGCGATCAAAAACAGTGATTATGCGAGCCCGCAGGTCTGCTAGATAAACCGGTAAAAGAGGCACAAATACTGCACCGGTCACACATCCCCACACAAAAAAGTCGTACGGGTTTAGTTCAGGGGAGCGCGGGGGCCATGACAGCAGTTCTTGATCATCATTCCCTCTACGGCCAATCCATTGGTTTGGCAATCTGTTATTGAGGAATTCGGTGGTGTACCCGATATCAAGAGCTTATGGAAGAGCACGATGACTTTTGCGATAACCTTGTGTTCAGTGATGAAGCGACATTTTGTCTTAGTGGCACAGTGAAAAGGCACAATGTCCGAATCTGGGGTACAGAAAACCCTCATGGCGTCATTGAGCATATAAGTAACTCTCCGAAACTCGGTGTTTTTTGTGCCATCTCGAAACATAAGTTTACGGCCCCTTCTTCTTTTGCGAAAAAAAACCAGTGCAGGGTACTTTTATCTGGACATGTTAGAACTTTGGCACATGCCTCAGCTCGAGACAGACTGTGAAAAAGTTATCTACCAATTTGACGGTGCTACGTCTCACTTCCATCGCGATGTCCGCGAATTCCTCAATAACATATTACCAAATCGATGGATAGGCGGTAGCGGGAATGATGATCAACAACTACTGTGATGGCCCCCACGCTCTCCTGACCTAACACCATGCGACGTTTTTGTGTGAGGCTAAGTGAAGGATGCGGTGTTTGTGCCTCCTTTTCCGGTTGATATAGCATACCTGCAGGCTCGCATAATCACTGTTTTTGATCGCATTGACAGGGACATGCTGCATCGTGTGTGGGTAGAACTTGATTATAGGGATGATGTGTGCAGGATCGCAAAGGGGGGCCATATCGAACACTTTTAATATGTCAACAAACCTTGGCGAGTTTCTGTACACAGCTGCAGAGTTACGTATTGTTCCTACGAAAATTATACCCGAGAACACAATAAAAGGAATAATATGCAATCTGCGTTAGTTTCGATCCTTATATAAAAATTTCTCAGTGAGGGGCAAAAAACATAATGAGAATGGTTAACATCCTGTTAGTAGGTTTAATGTAACATACAAAAATCCTGCAGGACTATAAGAAATTATGATATCTATGTTTCCCAACTTTTAAATTAGTATGTTAAAACTAAAGACATACCATTAATAACAAATATCTAAATGCAAAATATATACTTCCCACAAAACACTATATTGATAAAATAAAAATTTTCATTGTATTCCCAAAATTCTTGTGTATGAATATTCGTAATTATAAAGTAATGAAGCAAAAATATATTTCTAAATAAAGGGCATTTGTAAATCGCTGTTAAAAGTAAACTAGGCAGTGTGTAAAATGCATACATATTGCAAAAAAAAAAAAAAAAAAATTTTAAATTATATATTTAATTACATACATCATTCCGTCAAAGAAATTTGAATTATTATTTCCATAAAACTGATTAAAATAAAATATGCAGATTTATTAATTCCTTCTTATTTGTATGCAGTTTGGTAGACACAAGCTTTATAACTTGTCAGTCAATTTTAATTCTGTACAAATTTATTGACAGTCACTAGCATACATCAATTGCACGTAGCTAATGAAAATAATTCTTTTGAAGTGTACACTTGCAGACACATGACTTAGTCCACAATGACTCGAAAATTTCCTATAGGGCGAGGAAAAGTTAAGTACAGTCAAGTTACATTTTTTCACGTTCTGAATATTTAGTAATTCTCGTGACTGCAGTGGTCTTGTGTGTATATTATCAGCACGGCGATTTGGATTTGATTCCCAGTGGGGCCACGCTCAGGATATCGCAAGTGGGGAACGTGGCGAACAATGTCATTGGGGGGAGTTTGTAACGTGGCCCGCTACAGTTACAGCCGGCTTTAAGTTGCCGACTATCACTCGACTAGCTCAAGATGGAGTAACACAAGACTCTGTAAAATGGACGCCGATTAAAAAATTAAATTAAGTCAAGTTTCAGAGAATTTTTTCTATACTTTTATTTACTTTTTTAGTGACAGAGTTCACATACGAAGTTCAGAGATTCAGAGTACGAACCGTTCACAGATAAATAGACATGGGCATAACAGAGCCACATTCATTAACGAATTATTTCAATTCTTAAACTTGCCCGTAGAAATAACCAATGCAGCGACCTCCCACACCGGCGGAGAAATAATCTCGTAAGTTCACGTTTGCCAGTGTGGGGTTAGCGCTACGCCCGACGCGGCCTAGACGACTCACTTGATTCAACTCTCGATATCACTGCCTTCGCCAACTGCTCGGTATCAACTGACGGTATCAACTGCCGGAAGGCGACAGGCACAGTGTACTTGTGTTGCCTATCACCCCCCTCTCCTCAGATAAGGGCCTGGTGTGGGCTGCCACGCACGCTCTCCACACGTTATCGAAACTGCGTTGTGCATAACTAAAATTGTCGACGCAGTCTGAAAGTTTCTAAATAATCCTGACGCTTACTAAAAACTGAAAACTATGACGTTCGAAATGACAACCGGACGCATGATAAACGTAAAACAGCAAACGTATGCCCGATAAACAAACTGTCATGGTAAATGAACCATCACTGCTTTAATTTTGAATACCGATAAAATATTACCTAGCTTACCAAAGCGACAAGAAAATGAAACACGTATTCCGAAAATTACTAACACTACGTCATTACAAGTTTTCTCAGAAAACTCTTGTTACGCCTGCCCTTGCATTCCACTGTCACATTCTATGTCGCTCTGCAGGAACTACGGGCAGCTGGGGGTCCGATTTAAACCCATTTAGGCCCAGTATAGGCCTACAAAACCGTGTACATGACGCACACGAAGGTTATTTTCCGCTGGCACTGTACGCTGCAGTGGTCTTTCCTGGGTGTAACTGATTCTTAAACCTTACTACAGCTTTATATTTTAAATTGTTCTTATTACTCTAGCGGAACACAATTTATGCAGCTCATTTGTTGTGATGGAGAAACAAGTGCTGTGTCAGCATAATTGAATCTCGCATCAAACTATTTCGTATTTGAAACACACGAGACGAAAGATTAAGGTGGGTCTGAAAGGGATAAAATCCCATCACATGGACGATGTTATTCGTCCCTCGGGTGCACTTCTCCACAGTCATTATTATTACAACCCCAACTATTACACACCATCTTACAAGACACCTGTTGCCAATTCCCCTTAACTAATAATCATTTAATTTGGCATTTGAAAAGACAGAATGTATCTTGAAGATAAAACACACTTCGGCTTAAATTGTTATATAAATAAGGCCGCTGTGGTGTAGTGGTCAGACTACTCGCCTCATACCTAGGAGAACTGGGTTCGATTCCCAGTAGGGTCACTCCCAGAAATTTCACACGTTTGAATCGTGCCGGACAATGGCGCTGGTCGGCGGGTTTTCACAGGGACCTCCCGTTTCCCCATCCCTTACATTACGGCGTTGCTCCATCCTCACCACACTTCACCCTCATCGGCTCTCAAAACCCCGGTGTTAAGAGCCACCCAAGTCTCTGTACTCTGCATTTGTAGATACATGCCATTAAACGCTTAGTTTAGGGCATTAAGGATTTAAAACAATATGAGCTGATTGATATGCATTACATCGATAAAAACTTAGGTTACTCTAAAGGCTGTTCACAGTAAAGTAAGCTGTTTTGAAGTCAACATTTGAAAAAAACTGTGCATACCTACAAAACTACACATTCATGGTACAATACCCACTGGCACGCAGATCCCAGTTAAGTTAGCAGCGATAAAATTAAAAAATAAATAAAGAAAAAATAAATAAACGTTTCTAATATTTGAAGTTGCACTGTGAGTCAAATGTTTAAATTTTGGCTACTGACGTTAGTATTTCTTGTTTTATATACATAAGAGCATACATTTTCAGGAATGAAACCTTTGAGAAGTGACCCTATGTATGAAGTGTTTGGTTATTTCCTAAATATGTTATGTATCATAAGCGTTTCATACTTCTGTATAAGTAAACGTAACCTATTTTTGGCTTAGTTAAAATTATACCTATATTCTTACTACAAAGTATAATATGCCATCTATAATTAATATGAACAAAAAACGTTGAGAAAGCAGATATTTTGGTAATATCTAGTAAGTAATTCTTCTTATACAAAATACTAGTACACTGAGTGCGCACGAATGCGGTGCACTCCCTTTGGTGTAATTTTCTAAGCTTGGTTATGCTATGTTTGCACGAGGCGGAGGAATATCCTGGAAATAGAACTTCAGCAGGGCGTCATAAAAGTTGGAAGAAACCGCGAATGGACAATAGTGCAATACGCTAATTTGTTAAATAAATTATTATATTTTTTGATCTACGTTTATGGTAACGAAAAATGTGTTAGTGGGAAAAACTACCACACATTACCGTCATATACATGAATACGCTTATATCTAGTTTGGTCACATGCCATTCTAAACTAGGAAAATGGAGTCCGTCTTAGTCGTCTACACGTATTTCGTACTGCATGAATCTTATGTGGTTCTTCTCTTTAGCCATAAAAATTCAAATTTATCTTAATAACTTCAGTCAGTGCATTTGCATGACTAAATTATTTATACCTTGTAAGTGTCGCCGATAAAATCAAATGTGTGCTGCATATTTTACGCATGGTATTTTCAGTGCCTACGTTTCATTTCGCGGAAAAATCAATAAATAGTCAGCCATCCAGTAACCGCAATTAAATTTCTCAGCATTTGAGGCAGCTCAGTAGCTACAGGGTGCGTCATCTTCATTGCCGGGTACTTAAGTTAGAGCTGATTACAACAAGAATAGATAACTAGTATTCCAGTGCCGACGAAGGTTGCGTACATCAACACACCCGCCCACAATTTCCGGAACTCAGGCAGGATTACCGAAGGCCGACGCCTGTAAAACTGTCCGCGAATTAATTGAAAACGATGAGAAAACTTGATGTCGAAGCGCGGGAACCCGATCCGTGAAAAGAAATGCAGAAATGTTCTCGGTGTTTTGAAAAATACGGAAGGTTTTCTTGGTTCGTGTCGCTTGGGTTCTCCGAGACGAACAATGCCGAGGGGAACACAAAGCGATCTCCGTCGTTCCATCTGGGGAGAAAGATCGTGCCTGCGGTAGTTAATGAGAGTGGTGGGCGACTGTGTGCGGAGATTGGCCTAGCAAACAACTTCCCTCTCATTCGAACCTCCGCCAAGAGTTAGAAAATTTCTCGTGCCTTATTGCCACATCACGCGCCTCGTAACTAAAACACGACTTGATCTCTCTACAATGTTCTACCCGCCACGCGATGGGATCGAGGTGGTTGTACGGGCACCACGCAGTTCTTTCACCAGGGACACCTGGGTTCATTTCCGTGTGCGGAAAACATGGGTAAGTATGGGTTTTGTCGCTGTGAAATCCGTGGGAAGATTCCCATGCATGTGGGGTATTTTTTCCATCCAGTGTCTCGGTTAAGACGTCCAACACAGTTTAGGAAGATTACCACAATGCTTTTATTACAGAGTGGTCATGTGCTGATGGGGCTCAACAGGTGACAAGTTTATCCCATTCAGTGGTGCCACTCTACATTTTCTGTGCACCGAGCGTGTAGACGAGTTTATCGCAGTCAGTGGTGCCACTCTACATTTTATGTGCACTGGGAGTGTAGAGGAGTTTATCCCAGTCAGTGGTGCCAGTCTACATTTTATGTGCACCGAGCGTGTAGACGAGTTTATCCCAGTCAGTGGTGCCACTCTACATTTTATGTGCACCGGGCGTGTAGACGTGTTTATTCCAGTCAGTGGTGCCACTCTACATTTTATGTGCACCCGGCGTGTAGAGGAGTTTTTCCCAGTCAGTGGTGTCACTCTATATTTTCTGTGCATCTTGCGTGTAGCGGCTGTTTCGGAGCACATTATTATTAGAAAGTCATGTCGTATTTATCCCCAGTGCAAAAACGTGCGGAGTAAACTCTATTCAAGATTCCTTCTCTAGTAAACATAACTGGAACAGCAGAATAAGAAACAAGAGATGTGTAAACTCGTTAAGAGCGCCATTTTTCAAGGCAAAATGTTCGAAATATCGATTTGTTGGTTCTTACTTCAACAAAACAGTGNCTCGTTAAGAGCGCCATTTTTCAAGGCAAAATGTTCGAAATATCGATTTGTTGGTTCTTACTTCAACAAAACAGTGTTATTACTCTAAATATGCAGTATTTCAGGATTAAGAGTGGTGCATAAACGCAGTACCATAGCCCAAGTTATTTTCATGCTTAAATATCCAAAATAAGAGTTGAACCATCGATTCCCAAATTGTAACATTGTCACACTTGGATAATTCTATAGTGAATACTGTAAGGTAATAAACTAAAACACATTATTTTCTAAGTTGTCACGTTGTCGTATTGTTATGTATTTGGGATCAACAAAACCAGCAGGGTGATTTCACAAACTGGTCGCATGTAACAGTTGTTCCTGAAAGAATTACGTGAAAAATGACTGAAGCATTCGATCTGTAATAGTCTGTAGTAAATTATAATATGAGTTCTAGACTATTCTTCGTAATTTTTATTTCACAAGTTTAAGGAAAATGAACTCATTAAGGGAACAAACCCCAGCACCCCACTTACACACCACTTTCCTATACATGAAATAAAAAAAGACCATGGCATTGTATCGCAAAATTAAAACAAAACAATGCTGGCCTAGACATAAATGGAAATTATTCGAATAAGGAGATTACGACTTCTGGAGACTGCATAGAAAACTTATTTAACATTTTAAAAGATTGCAATATAGGAATACTGAAATGCGCACAGTACTTTTCTGAAACTGCATTGAATTAAAGTGTCCTATTAATTACCCAAACCAAAGTAACAATAAGATTTATTCTCCCCTTCCCCTTAATTAGGGTAGAAACCTACATTAAAACTGTCTGTACTTTTAATTTAGATACCTGAACAAATTGTATTTCACAAAATAAATGGTCGATGATCAAAAACATTTTTTTAAGTTGTCCTTCATATTGAATGATACATCCCACACATTTGTACCACCTTGAACACGCCCTAAATTATATACAAATTTTTATTTTCTAATATTACATCACATTTATATCAATTGCGTGCCAATTAGGTTTGCTTATTGTGGATAAAATACGCTTTATTTAGTAGAATCCTATAAGCGTTACGATATTATTCTCTTACAAATAGATTTCGAAATATGAAATTTGATTTTTAAGTCACGCATTCTGATAACCATGAAAGTAAAATGCCTAGCACATAGAAATTCACCACAAAGGGCATTTGGATTTCCCTCATCGTTTATCCAGTGTGTCGTTGTTGAAACCACACAATTCTTAACGTGTGGATTGAAGCCCTTAAAAAATGTCGGCAACCTATTATACTATTGTATTGCCTATTTTATGTCTTCGGCTACATCATTTGGCACAAAGAACTTTTTGTTACTTGTCAATCATTTTGTCCTTCTCTTATATAAATTGTGTACTACTTCCACGTGTGTTAAATGTTTCCCAGGAGTTATTGTGGTTTATTGACTAGTGATTATTAAGGAAATTAGGGTAATTAGATACTTCATCTAATTAGCACTCTTCGAGAAGATAATTACTTCTAAGTTGTTTCATAATTAAGAAAAAATGAGAAAAGAATGTGTTTTAATTTAGTTTTCATTTTATTTCAAAATATTTCCTATTTTTAAGTTAAGTGGAACAATACAATATTAACATTGTTAATGATTTGCTGTATTTAAATTATTACATGCAAAAGGTACTTATAGAAAATTAAAAAATATTTAACACCGTTACACTAATCTTTCTATTGTTCCAAATTTTTTTCACACATGTCAGTTGAACGAATGTTTTGACTGGACCATGTATAGTTTAGAAATATAGTAAGTTATTAATCATGTCAGGTGTAAATAAGCGGAAATAGTGTTTAAAACAATTTTCTTTAAACTCCTTAATTTTAGTAGATTTTTATTTTTTTATTTTTTTTTTCGAAAAAGGGGGTAATTAAAACATTCCGTAAATAAAACATTACTCCCTACTCACATAATTTTCACGCGAAAACTTAATAACATGGGAAATGTAAGGAGATATCACCCTCGTCCAGCTACTGACTACTTTATTGGCTATTACTAAACGGGACCCACTTCTCATCCCACGTAATGTTACGATCGTGTAGGATAAGGTGTGGTGAGAAACTAGGACGTAACTGCAGAAGTCAATCAGCTAATTTTTGTGATTATTAGTTCATAGCTAGTCGACAACTTTTCATATTTGCAATTCATCTACAGTGCGATAACTACAGAGAAATTTCTAAGTCCATAACATTAAAAATCTAATATCCGGGTGTGCGAACACTTGTTACCACATGTTGGCGGGCGGCGTCAATAATACCAGGACCCCGCGCCGCGTCTGCCATGATACTCTGAGGATTTTGTGTCTCCCACCTCGAAATTTAAAATAATACATGACTATTGAACTATTTGACAGATTTACAAAATTCAAACACCGATATGATACAAATGCATGGCAGATTACGTAAAACATATATATTACTTAAATCACAAGTTATTATTACATCAAAAGTTACCTGTAAGGCTTCGAATCCCGTGAATATAAGATCCGATATTTAAGGATTTATCTGAATTGGATCCGCGAGACATAATTAGTTGGAAGACCGTAACGATGACTCATGTACCGCCACTGTGGAAGACATGGCGGCTTATATGGTCAGAGTTAATGTCCCCCAGGCACCGACTATAAGGTGCGTGGGGGTTGCGGGTTTTGTAATGAGGTAGACTATTACGGTGGTATTTTGAAGTACGAATATATTGTCTAGTGTCTATATTCACATATACACAACATCAAAACTTTAGAGGTGCGGTACTGTGCTAATTCGGTTACTCGGATTTACTGGGCGAATTATTGGTTGAGTGGGGCTTCTGTGAAGGTGATTGTCATACTTAACTCAGTGGTGAGTGCTGTCAGCTATGGTGGGCAAGCTCCGGCGGTGTGGTTGGCCTTGGCAAGGCCGCAGTTGCTGTCAGCTCACTGTGGTGCTGTTCTAACGACGTGTGGCCGGGGGTCCGATTTCCCCCCGGCCAAAATGGCGCGGCTGACTTCTCTCTGCTCGAACTGACGTCTCTCGGCGGTCGATCTGAACTAACTGACTGTCCGACGCGGTGATAAGCAACTTACTGACCCGGGCGGTAGTAATCGACTGACCCCCCTCCACTCTCGAAACGGGGTTTTTATGCTTGCAAGCCCCCAGTCTTAATTGTCGGCACGTGGCGCCTTGTAGGGGTGGGAAGGAGGTGTGAGGGGGTGAGGTGGAAGAGCTCCGAACAAAGCCTTCCAACACACGTGTCCTGATTTCTGAAGTTTCAGGCGGGGGGGAGGGGTAATACCTACTGTCGTCAGCGATCCTTCCGTGGTGCGTATTTTCTGAGATAGGTGAAATATGCCCGATTATTTGGTTGATATCTCGTGAATTCCCTGTACTCCACAGATCTCGGGGAGGGCGAGAGGTGTCCCTGGTAAAGGGGGTGAAGGGGGAAGGCCTACGCTTCAGCTCCACGTGTACCGAAATTTTCCACCTGCCTGTGGTCCCACATGCCGTCTCGTAGGCGCGAGCAAAGTGCGCTTGGCGGGGGGTGTGAGGGGGTGATGGATGTGAGCCAATATCGTGCTATAATCCCTAAACTGGCACGCGACAAATCCCCCTTTATCTCTTTGACTTCTGCTGACTCTGTATCAAAAATCCCGGGTTTCTGCGAAGTTTTGCTTCTGGGGACTAAGCTACTCTGTGACCTTTTTCTCGCGCTGCGTGGACTCGCGTTATGTGTATCTCCGGCAGCTAGCGGTCCATGTGGCGTGACAGCCAGCTGCCCGGAATCTCCCCTCCCGGCGCGAGCTCTAAGTGTTCACAGGCGTGGTTCTGCGTGTAACAAGGGCCTAACTCTCCGGCCTTGCGGGGTTTCCAATACACAAAAGGTATTCTATTCACAACTGACACATTTCTTATGGGTTTCTACTCCTGCGGACAACTGCTTACTAAAGTACATTTCTAACTGCTGGCTAACTATTTGACTCGCTAAATACATCCAGTACACACCTCGGACTCTCAGTACATTACACATTACTTTCTTCCATGATTACTTACCACTTTACCTGGTACAAATGACATGGTTACACAACTTGACCCTCAAAATTACCTCCTACCTTATTGGTTCTTCAGGCTTCGGTTTCCTCGTAAATCGGAATACCTGCTTGACGATGCAAACAAACAGTTGGCTGAAAGCCTGTGTCTCTTGCCCCAACTGGCAACAGTTTTACGTGTTGGTGACAGGAATTAATTAATTTTTTTACGTTATGTACGACATCCACAGGTCGTCCAAAGAAAGAAAAAACACTCTCATATTCTAGGTTGGTAACTGTTCAATGGTTCACTACTACTGGCTGGCACTCGGCCCATTTTAACAAATGTCTGACGAAAAAAACAAAGCACCCTGACAAATGTAACATTTTTACTTTACGATGCACAAAGTTAGTGAAAAGAAAAAGTAATTAGACTCTTGGCTGTCTCTCGGCTGTGGTCGCGGTGTTTGCCGTTAGGCCAATTGTAAACATAAACTGTCTCTCGGAAAAAAAAACTTAGAACATGGAACTTGCATAAAAGTACACTCAGGCACACTTGAATGTTGCGTCTAAGTCTTTTGACTGAAGGTCGGAATACACTGTTCACTGTAGACGGTCCTTGTCGCACTTAAATTGTTTAGCAGGTTGTATAACCTGACCTAGTTTTCTCCGCGGATGGCATGGGGTACACTTACCTGAGAGTCTGTGTCTCGCTGCGGGGCGATGTCTTCTTGCACCTGCACTGGAACCTGGATGCATCTCAGCATCCGTGGTTGGGATGAGGGGGTGAGGGGGCCGCCTGGCCTTCCTCTCATTCTGTTGACTTACTGGCCTGCTGTGTTGCAGGCCCGTTTTCGGCTCGTGACTGCGGATTCCCGGCTTCGTGGCTTGTTCGGTGCACTTTGCTTCTCGCCTACTGTCTATTCTGCATCCACTCATCTTCCCGCACGCTCGTGTGTTCTACGTACACGCATTTTCCCGTGCTTCTTCGCTCTCGCTCGTTTGTCTGACCTTCGCCCTCTTGTACTTTGCTGGACGGTAATCGCGTCTCTGGTGCGCTGCCTCTTGAGCGCGGCGACATTTCTTATCGGCTAGCGCGCTTCACACCTCGTTATCGCTCCCGGCGGTGCTGTGGCTCGGGCGTATTATCTTTCGGCTCGGTATTTCTTATCCCATCTCTGACTTGCTGCTGCGTTATCTCTCTACCTCGGNTTGCTTCTCGCCTACTGTCTATTCTGCATCCACTCATCTTCCCGCACGCTCGTGTGTTCTACGTACACGCATTTTCCCGTGCTTCTTCGCTCTCGCTCGTTTGTCTGACCTTCGCCCTCTTGTACTTTGCTGGACGGTAATCGCGTCTCTGGTGCGCTGCCTCTTGAGCGCGGCGACATTTCTTATCGGCTAGCGCGCTTCACACCTCGTTATCGCTCCCGGCGGCGCTGTGGCTCGGGCGTATTATCTTTCGGCTCGGTATTTCTTATCCCGTCTCTGACTTGCTGCTGCGTTATCTCTCTACCTCGGCGTGTATTAAAGGAGATAACGCGCGCGCTCGGCGCTGTGCGTATTAAAGTAGACAACACAAAGGGCTGTGTTACTTCACGATTTTTATTACTGTTGTCGGTTATCTTCCTGACCTGGGTCACTGCCCCCGTGACCTAGTGACCCACTGCGCTTCAGTGGCCTCGCTATTCACGTCTCTGGGCCTTTGAGGCCCGATAAGCACGTCTCACCGGTGCTTTGCGTACTTTCCTGGCCGCGAGGTTTTACACCCGTCCACCTGCCTAATACTCCCGTCATTTACAGTCACCCTCCTTCAGGNATTCACGTCTCTGGGCCTTTGAGGCCCGATAAGCACGTCTCACCGGTGCTTTGCGTACTTTCCTGGCCGCGAGGTTTTACACCCGTCCACCTGCCTAATACTCCCGTCATTTACAGTCACCCTCCTTCAGGGTACTCATGACTTAACTGGCTATTGGTAGGCGCGGAATTGTATCCTAGTCCGCCTACCCCACGTCATTTCTCACTGAGCCAGTGGAAATGACCTCCCTTACCACTCCTCGCTCGCTTTGCTTCTGTCTATTCGCTAGACCCTCTCGCTCGTACTCATACTTGTCCACGTTCGCTCGTCGCACATCCCTCGTCTCTCGCTCGAACATCGCACCACATTATTGCCAGCCATTGTGCAATGGGCTGTCGTGGCCTCCTTCTTNTCTCGCTCGAACATCGCACCACATTATTGCCAGCCATTGTGCAATGGGCTGTCGTGGCCTCCTTCTTCGGTAACCTCTCCTCGTTAAACGTCCGTTCTCCCGCCTCGTTTCGCTATCGAACTCGCTCCTGTGCATCTCGGTTATCGACTGGGCGCCAAAGAAGTTTGTTTGAGACTCCCCTTAAGTCTTTGGGTTCCTCCTTACTAGCTCAGTATACTTCGGTATGTTCCACCTGACTAGTTCAGCAATCTGGTACATGTGAGACCCTTTTACTCGGGNACTAGCTCAGTATACTTCGGTATGTTCCACCTGACTAGTTCAGCAATCTGGTACATGTGAGACCCTTTTACTCGGGTATACTGGTATAGTCTGGTTCTCCGATACTATTTGTACAGACGTATCTGTGCCCCAGCGTTGGTCGCCAAATTAACGACGACTCATGTACCGCCACTGTAGAAGATATGGCGGCTTATATGGTCAGAGTTAATGTCCTCCAGGCACCGGCTANGACGACTCATGTACCGCCACTGTAGAAGATATGGCGGCTTATATGGTCAGAGTTAATGTCCTCCAGGCACCGGCTATAAGGTGCGTGGAGGTTGCAGGTTTGGTAATGAGGTAGAATATTACTGTTGTATTTTGAAGTACGAATATATTGTCTCATGTCTATATTCACAAATACACAACATCAAAACTTGGAGAGGTGCAGTACTGTGCTAGTTCGGTTACTCGGATTTACTGGGCGAATTATTGGTTGAGTGGGGCTTCTGTGACTGTGATTGTCATACTTAACTCAGTGGTGAGTGCTGTCAGCTATGGTGGGCAAGCTCCGGCGGTGGGGTTGGCCTTGNAGCTCCACGTGTACCGAAATTTTCCACCTGCCTGTGGTCCCATGTGCCGTCTCGTAGGCGCCAGCGAAGTGCGCTTGGCGGGGGGTTTGAGGGGGTGATGGATGTGAGCTAATGTTGTGCTATAATCCCTAAACCGGCACGCGACAACCGTTCCTGTACATGAAGGTGATGCCAACCAGACTGATGTTATTAGTGTGAATAGTACACTCGTGCTCTTTTCTAGGAAGAAGATCAATTTCGAGATTGGTAATGAAATTTGGCTTTATCGGAAGTTGGTTGGTACTACTGGTATCATACATATACTGGGTCATGTTGGAATGTTGTATAATTCGTAATGTAATATAAAGAGTATTTATATAATCCTTTGTTTGGTTATATGTTGTAATAATATTTCTAGTGTAATAATTTTAATAAAACTGCAGTAATTATAGTTATGACATAATTAATTGTTTAAAACGGTTTTTTTTTATAAACCAGAAAAAGATTAAGCTATTCTGCCTGCAGGAAATGCAAACGTTAAACGTTCGAGCAAGTTCCTGAACGATGGTGCGTGGATTTACCTCCAAACCCGCCTGCAAGGGTGCATGGGGCATATACCAACGTTTTAGAGATTAATTATATTTACAGTTCTATTGAAGCCAGTATTAGCAAACTAAGAAACAGCGATCCTACATAATAGTTTTTTATTGAATTTGTAAGAAAATATTTTAACATAGCAATGTACGTATTTCTGCAAAACAGTTTTTACACCGGAATTANTAACATAGCAATGTACGTATTTCTGCAAAACAGTTTTTACACCGGAATTAATTACATTATGCAAAATAAATGCATTTATTTGAGAAAATATTTGGCCACAATATTTCGAAAAACCATTACCTATCGATAATATAGGATTGCTCTTTCACAATTTCGAAGTGTTGGCTTCCAAAATTTTGTGTACCGCAGTTGATATATTACGATTTAATGTAGGTCCCACGCCTACTTAAATAATATTTATCAACACTTGAATTGGGTCCCCCGCCTTCCACATCTTAGAGACACGCTGAGCAAGGTGGCGTAGTGGTAAGCCTCAAGTACCTAGGTACGATTCCCGTTCCAACCTTCCATATTTTGGTTTTTCCATAGGCGAATGCTGTTATGGATTCTTACCGACTCCTTCCTCGCTCCTTCTTGTCTGAGCATCTTGCTCAGCGGCTAATGACCTCGCTGTCGACCAGACGTTAAGCACTACCACCTAGCTCCCTCAGAGACTCATGTCACCGGACTGGGGAATTTTTTAAACCAGTTACGCACTTTTCGTTCTGAATTCGCATCCACGCCTTCTGCGCGCGCCGCATTTTCATACGATTTTTGCCGCCGTACGTTTTATTGTAAGCTGAAGGCTGTTCACGGTAAACTGAGCTCTTTTGAAAGCCCTTCCTGATATCTAATTGTACGCACGTTCGGTTTTATTCCGCCTTATGTGAAATTAACGAAGCCATGGGTTTCATCACTTTATTCATTCGTCGGCCATGTGAAATTATTATAAAAGTAAATATGTAACAAATTTGCTCAATTTTACACTTTGATGCATTAAAAAAACTGGAAGCGAAATATGTGATTCAAGTTATCACAAATGATTACCTAACACTTTATATTTTAGAGGTTAATTAAGACGTGGAACTACTTTCCCTACATCTTTACCAACTTTACTGGGCGCATATCACTCAGTGCATCCGTTAAAATACATGGAAGTGACCTTTCATAAGGTTGATTTCAAAAGTGCTCACTTAATCTCGAATAGCCTTCAGAGGTAGCGTGATTTAGACTGGAGTACTACACGGCATTGTACGACACGCATAACTCATTGACCGATTTGCAAAATTCAAACACTAATGTGTTACCAATTCATGGCAGATTTCATGCATAACAAAAATATTTCTTAAATCACACACAAATTATAATTACATCAAAAGTTACACACGAAGGCCTCGATTCTCTTGAATACAAACTACCAATATTGTCAGAAAAGTGTGATTTACTTTGCATATGAAAGGGGAATGCTTTTTTTTGTAACACTAAAATATTTTCGTGGAATTAAATTATTTAAATGTTAAAAAAACTATGCAAGTAAATCTTCGTAAAGTAGGGACAATCATAATATACTAGTGTCTTTAAGCAAATATTGGTACTAATATTAAAATAGTTTTGCAGTTTATTTTAAACACATTCACTTCAGTTATAAAGTCATACAAATTGTATATTTTGTGTCTGAAATATGCGTGCATAAAATGGACTTTTAAATATATTTGTATCCGTATTTAATTGTTTACATATATAACTATGTTTTATTACAAACAGAGTAATTATAATAATAATATTGCTTTATGAAGAGTCTTTTAAATACAAAATTTGCTTTCCAAGTATTTAAACTCAAAATGCTCTTAACTTTTCATTAAAGATTGATTTATAATATATTTTTAAACATCTAAATAAGTAAATGATAGTTAAATATTTTACAGTGATGTAAAACGCATGCATTCTTCTTATATACGCCACATAAATCGTACTTCTCTGAACATTTCGGTGGTGAGTTTACCACTTTTGATTGACTTCTGCATGACGTACAATGCGGTTGACTGCTACACTGGAAGCTTCGTGCAATAAACAGCCTGTGAATGGTTGTGTTACATAATGTTACACAGAGAACTTTGAAAAGTCCCACAGTAGACGTAGAGGATTTACGTTAGTGTGGACATTCAAGGTTATTACACACAATTCCGTCGGTCCCGTGCAATAGCAGGCTGGGAGAGCTGAATGCAAGTATTGTGCATTTCGACCATTTATTTCTGAATAACCTCTTTGCCACTCACCAATGTAATTAATTTCCTCTCTAAAAATAGTTGCAGTAACATATATTTGCAATAAGCGATTGGAAACTTCGGACTAAAATGATAACTCACCTGTGTATGCGGTAAATGGCAATGGTATTACCTGGACACAGATACTTCCCTTTGTTAATATAGTATAACTTATTATCGCCGCCCAGGTGTGGCGACCTCGGTAATACATATTCTGGCTCCTAGAGCGATAAGGTCTGCAAATCCGCACACATTTAAACTCTACGTAAAGTTGCTGGAATTTATATTTAAATGGAAATTTAAAAGTTTCAATCACTTGTGTAATGTCCATTATACGCTGTTCATTGTAAACTAACTACTTTTGAAAACTCTGCTTAAAATATACTTTATGTGCATTGTATATTCATCCAAATTACGTAAAATTAACACTGCTGATGACTTTATTCATGCATTGGTCAAATGAAACTAAAATAACATAGAGTAAATATTCTGGAAACATTTTATATTTGTTATACGTATATGCATTAAAAATTAGAAAAAAAAATTTATATACCAGTATTCACATACAGTTACTTAACACTTTAAATTCAACGTTAAGACATGGAACTACTTTCTCTGCTTCGTTACCAATTTACTGGGTGCTTGCCACTCAGTGAGCCCGTTAAAAAATATGTAGTAATATGGTGATATTATTAAAGAGTTGAAATTAAAAGTTCTCAATTAACCGTGAACATCATTTATCGGTATTTACCTCAACAGTCTTGGTTACGTATATTTTCCCCCGCCCCACTCTTACCATCCCACCCAAATTAACACAACGCATCGACTTAATAAAATTCTACAGCGTACAAAACATTTGCCACTTACAAATACGGGCGGATTTCGAACACATTCTAGTCAGATACGTTCTATGTATCCTACTTTCTAATAAAGGCACAAATATGAGAAGTTGGAAATAATAATAATATTATTACTAATTCTTGCAACACAAAAACGAAAATTAATTATGTAGAATTTACGCACTTCGGGAACAATAAGTGAAATTCAGTACAAAGTACTTCAGATATCGACAGCTTTTAGCTCTTGAATTACATTTTTATTTTCAAATAATGTTTACATGTTGTATAAATTGCAGTATGGTGTTCATGCAACGAGTACATAAAGCAAAGAAAATGTATCAAGACTACTTATGTATATTACTAAGCCCGAGAAACGACGAGGACAGAGTAGCCCTTACGTTCAAATGACAGCACTTATTTACCATTTTAGTATAAAACGAACAATGTAAGCTTCTCAAACTTAAAAAACAAAATGTCTCACAAGAACTTTATTTAGAGTAGGAAGCATGCCGCACTGTGGAAAGAAATAGCAGACCGTACCGGGACGCACGCACCGTGCTATCGTGGTATATATACTTTAATGAGCCTGTATTGAATGGCGTTTACCAACAGCGGTCTTATGGAGACAGCGCTGCCAGCCAGGCGTGGAAGAACAATGGCTTCCTGTGCGCGTTCATGCGCATCGCCTCGCTCGCGAAGCCTGGCGGCCGAATGCAGCGGCTCCTACTTGCCAAATCACACTTCAAGCAACCAGCTTCAAGTAAAGCACTGCTATATTTTTTTTAATGGGAAGTTTTAAATAAAAAAAAGGGGAGGGTGATTTCCTCACAGCTGAGTATTGAATTGTGCTTTGGCGAATACTGAATAAAGCATTAGGCAACAGCCATGGATGATATTTATTTGTTCAGTTATTTTTCTAAACTATTAGAATTTTCAAGAAAAAGATACGAAATTTGTTTGTGTTGTTAAGAATGCCGACCTCCTCTAACGGCAAATAATATTAGATTGCCAGAGGAGAAAAAGAACATGTATGACAGGTATCAAGTCATGGATAGTATAACCGATATTGTCTCATGTTAAGAATTTCGCTTAGTACGTATTATATAGCACGTCTTGAATATTACAACAAATAAGCCATAAGGGTAATAGGTCCTCGAACATTTGATTTTTTTGTCGCCTCTATGTGCAAGGCGTTGAATTGGAGTGCTATGTTGTAATATGAACTCATAAGGCCTTTATCACTAACCCAATTATTTTACGGCATATTATTAAAATATCTGCTCTCTCTCTGCGTCACTGTAATAATAAAATCGATTTTGCCGTTATTTTCGTGTTATCCCATTAACACACTTTTCGGCAATAACCGCCCTCTAGAAAATTATAGTTTTGAAAATATTCATGACACTGAAACATGGAAATATTCTCAAGTGACATCTGTACTTAAGATCCCACAGAAATTTAGAAGTTTTCGAACGTCGTGTGCATAAAAATATAAAAGATATGAAGCTCTTGGCATTTTTTTGCGCCTATAAATAAGGAAATATTTCACGTTTCTAATGGTTTTATTTCATTCGTGGTTTTTATTCTACTTTCTTTTAAGGAAATATGTTCGTCGAAAAAAGTATGATATCGAACATATTCTTCGTAAGAGAAATACTTAGAAAATCAATACCTTTGTGAGAGGCAACAAAGTGCGCCACTGAAACAAAACATGGTAGAAAAATGTCAAAAAGAAAAAAGAAGGAAAGCAATTTTTTTTCAATTTCGAGCCATTTAAATATAAAAATGTAGGTTAAACCGAAATAGTTTTCCTCATTCACCGGATTGTATTTTAAAACTGAAAGAGACTAATGGAATTGTAATTAAAAATCTTCCCATGATTTAACTATTGTCGCTGTACACAGTCTAGATATGTAGGTTATCTGACTGGTCTGAAATTCCTTGCCCGGTCACTTAACCACGACAAGTCTGCAAAAAATACCGCTCAGAAATCTGGGCCGCTATGGGATTTTTTATTTGAACTTTTTACCACTCACGGCAAATAAAAGGGACGTTAATTACGAGACCGCGTGATAGCAGGAATACTGAAGTTTAATTACTGGTAACTTTGCTCACAGACGGAATGTTTCAACACATCCACAGAGACGTGTACTTCAAAACCGTTCTGTTCTGAAACAATGGAATGTTTTCCATTGACTGCTTTGTGCCTAAGGGAGGATTCTGACGTGGTTGTGTTTCTCTAGCATGTCGTAATGAATCTGGCAATTTAATAATATCTCCTTATCTTTTCCCGCATCGTTACATCAAAGATCCCCTCGGCAATTCTTTTTTCTGAGATAAAAATCTTAATTATGAAACTACTGTTAGATGTAATTATTGTCTCGGAGAGAGATAATTAGAGAGAGTAACTAATTACACTAATTTCCTTAATAATTCTCCTCATAAAACCAAAATAACTTTTTAAAATACAGTATTTTTTAACAATAAATATAATATGTTACTAGCCATATTTACTTATTTTTGGTAAATACCGTACCGTGCCACTTCTTCCAAGACAAACGAATTCAAAGAAATTGGTTTAAAACAATAGTTCGTCGCATATACATTTTTTATCGTTCTGGTAATGAGGAATTTACACTAGTTATTTATTTTGGCGTAAAAGCGATGTGTCTTGATTTCCTAAACATTTTCATGCAAACGTTTTATGGCAATTATTAAAGTCACTTGGATGACGTAATAATAACAACTGAATCTTTAATCATGCAGAAAAAAAATTATTGGACGTCACAGGAGATGACGAGAAATTTCTTTATTAGAATCTCGATCGTATAGCAATTTTCGAACGAGTACTGAGTTACACAAAAATGATTTTTTTGTGATTTTCTGAGCAAAATTAATGCACTCGAAAACACAAAATCAGGCAATACATATTAAAGAGATGTTTAAACACTTAATGAATTGAGATCAGTTTAGTGAACGTTACTGCTCTAAATAAGGGATATTTCATTCAGTCATTGCGGGAAATCATTCAAGACAGATTTCCGCTACACTCTAAACCTGATACAGAGGGAATTGAGCAAAATCAGCGAAAACCCGTGAAAATGGCTCGAATAGTAAACAGTGTCATATAACTAATTAATATGATAGCTAAATTTCACAGGTTTTTTTTTTTTTTTTGTGATTTACAAGGAATGTCGAGAATTATAATTCTATGAGTCACTTGCCCCGCAGTTTATGGGCTTGATTCTCCAGTCGGCAGTAGCTCAGTAACAGAATTTCAGGGAATGCTATTTCATTGGTTTATATCACTGATACGAGCATAGAGTGTAGTCTATATATTCTCTAGGTACTTTGGAGACGGTTGAGAATTAAAGACACAAATTAAAATCAATCAAGTTTAATTAAAGATTTTCGAGAGAGCTAGAGACAGAGATACCTAGAAAAAACTGTGTTTTTAAAGGGGCTCGGCAGTCACCTAAGGAGGACAAGGGGTGATAGGAAGCTTATTCAAGGAATTTAGTAAGAATTTTTCTTTTAGGTTGATTAATATATTTATATCCGTTACATACATTTTTATATTAAGATCAATCTGTTCATTATTTGCTATGTTTGCGCTTTTAAATATTTGCCGTACAATTCGCAGTATCAGGAATTTTGTAGATTATAAAAACCGTATTCTGACCTTACCACAACTGATTTTAAAAAACTCCAAAGGCAGTTATATGCTGTATTCTCTTCGGTCCAGTTGTTTTTGTAAGATCACGATTTTGTTTGACTGTGCGTCTGGGCAAGAACTTTTCATTAGTGTCAGTGAAATGAAATTGTATATTATGTTAGTTCCCAGAGAATAAAGTATTCGAAAACACAAAGGCATGTCATGAGAATTCGAGACAAGTTTCCAAGAGTGAAACGTGAACTTTGTTTAAAACTGGTGGATATTTCTAATTTTCCCTCCCCCCACGGCCGTGTCATACCATATCCCGTTTTACGCAGCGATTTGGCAACTTTTCGTTGTAGGGAGATTCAGTTTTACTGGCGGATGTCTTAAATGGGCTGCTTTATGTATAAACATTGTTGACTCACTGATCTATCACCTTCTTAATGCTACTACTGTAAACGAAACCGTATATCTGATGAACAGCAAACTGAGAATCGAAATAATCGTTATAGACCGTCAAAAAATTCTGCTGTTACAAGTTCTTGTAATGTTAAAGGCATTTTGTCGTATTAAAGATTGTAAAATACTGCGGTGTTCGACCGTACTGCATCAATAAATAAATTGGTAATATTTAGTGATCAATACCACTAGCCTTAATAAAATAATTTTTATACTGTCAAAATTAACTCCAGTAGAAATAAAAAATTCTCTTTGCCTTGTTAGAATAACTGAATTTGTACTCAATTAAGATTTCTTATGTGTAGTTATCGAAGACATAAAACCATTTTTTCAGTTGCTAGAACCATCTACAGGTTTATTATTCACAATAGCTCTCTAAGGTTTCCCTTATAAAATGCATTTCAAGAATGAGCCTATTTGGACTTTGGCTAAATCATTCTGATAGAAAATATGTTGTTATTGACGTAAACACCTGGTCCTATCGTACGTGTACCCTACGTACTACTTCTAAAGTTTTGTAAGCGTTTTATTAAACATTAGTGGTAAATATAGCCATTACTTAGTCCCAAGTTCTTCGTGAACACACTGTTGCATACCTTCGAAGGAATAATACTACTTAAGTTTAAGGAATTTGGCAACTCTACACGGAAAAACACTCAACAATTGTTTTTGAATATTATCGACGAAACACAATAATATGGAAGGAATAACATTTCCGTACCCAAACAAAAGGATAAAATCAGTTAAATTTTCTATTTAGTTGCTTATTGACTCTTAACAAATTTAATTTTATCATTGATATATTTGCATGCCTCGAATATAAAACAATCTTTCTTCTTTCAATCATTAAGACCAGATTTCATTTATGGTTTACGCTGTTGCTGTTATCAACTCGTTATGAGCCGCCCAGGTCCCTTCCACTCCACTCCACTCAATTAGACCAAAAAGCTTTGGAAGATGATTCCCTACGAAATGATACGTCGAAATCATATACAACTTCACGGCCTAAATATTTCACTGAGGCCGGTATACTATCGTGAATGTGCTACGGTGGACTGAGAATTTGTTTACAATAAATCAAAATCTATTGTAGGTGGGACGATGCGGGTGTATGTTATGTGTTATTGTATGAGGTTTTGCAGATATGCAAATATTTACTACCGACAGCAAACCCTGTCACGGCAAAACAGGGAATGCCACCCTGTTTGTGTGATATAATATATGTTCATAACGAATTGCGGCAGTTAAGTAAGCTCATAACATTTTTGCAACCCAAAGGCAATGAAAGACACCTTCGTTGCAATTTAATAGGGCGTGTGTACTTGTCTACGTAGAATCCTGCTACAACCGCAATTACGAAATACGAACGTCCTCTCCACACGAGAGCAAATCAACCAACTGCAATGTGTATCCTGTACTTTAGCCGCACCCACCAGAGATCCCGCTACGGACGGAGGTACTGCCCGGAATCATTTGAGTACAAGCAAGTCATCAAAAACATGCTCATTTCAGATACTTTTGCTTACGTAACTTAGTTACGGGGGACGCCTGAGTATGTTCCAAAACTGCAAGACGATAGTGTCAGAATTTCATGCAACAGATTCTGGTGTAAGAATGGATGTCCACCGCAGTAGCCAACGCTGAGCTCTAGTACGCACATGCCTGCAAAGTCAAGCCACAAGTCACTGAATACGCGATGTTTCCCTACTCACAGATATACCGCGGTTGCTAGTGAGATGGCCGAAAGTCGTTCGTCCAACACTGCCTGCAATGAAACGTTGTCCAGGTGCTAGACGAACACAACTAATCGGCTGCTGCACACGCGTGCAGAAAAAAAACAATCGTTACATTTAATTTGCATTCTTCTTTGTCCTGTGGCAGGGTATTCATGCACCAAATTCTATGTTTACATCATATGCAAGTTTAATAAATACTGCAAGCGCCACAAGCGTCTTCCTAGATTCCTGTTCTTGCGCCGCCGGCACGGCCCGGCCGGCGGCAGCTGATGTTAATGACGGCCCGGCTGTGTATTAACTGTTACAAAAATATTCGGCGCACATCGGCAAACTCGCAACCGATAAGGAGACTAATGTTTTCAGCACGGCATCAAGCTGCGGCAAGATGCGCGGGCATCTCCTCGCTGTATGTATTACCAAGTTATTTAAACGACTTTCAATTATGATCAGGACGAAGAGATTATAGATAGCAAATATAACGGAAAGTATTTAAGATGTAACATTGATTTATAGATGTAGGCCATTCACGGTTAGATCACACTCTTCTAAAGCCCTGCTAAAGTTCTAATTATAGGATATTCCTCCGCCTCATGCAAATAAAGCTTAACTGAGTCTAGAACATTACACTAAATGGACAGCGCACCGCATTCGTGTGCAATGAGAGTAATAATATTTTGTATAAGAACTATTTCTTACTAGGCATTACCAACACATCTATTTATCCCTGTTTTATTTAAATTAATAATAAATTAAATTTTATAAATTATATATTAAAAATAATTAAAAGTTCTATTTAACGAAAAATAAGGTAATTTTAAGTTAATACAAATATAAAACGCTTATGATACACGATATATACGAAACCACCAAACACATCATACATGGGGTTATATTTCAAAGGTTTGATACAAAAAGTCTGGAGAAACAGCGAATAGACTATAATTAGTAACTAAACGACGATCGGCTACTACAGTGAAATATTACGGTTCATTGAATTATTTCATGTACACGGCATGGCTTATATACACTATCATGGACAAAATTTTGCAACCCTTCTGTNGCACCGCATTCGTGTGCAATGAGAGTAATAATATTTTGTATAAGAACTATTTCTTACTAGGCATTACCAACACATATATTTATCCCTGTTTTATTTTAATTAATAATAAATGAAATTTTATAAATTATATATGAAAAATAATTAAAAGTTCTATTTAACGAAAAATAAGGTAATTTTAAGTTAATACAAATATAAAACGCTTATGATACNAATTAAAAGTTCTATTTAACGAAAAATAAGGTAATTTTAAGTTAATACAAATATAAAACGCTTATGATACACGATCTATACGAAACAACCAAACACATCATACATGGGGTTATATTTCAAAGGTTTGATACAAAAAGTCTGGAGAAACCGCGAATAGACTATAATTAGTAACTTAACGACGATCGGCTACTACAGTGAAATATTTCGGTTCATTGAATTATTTCATGTACACGGCATGGCTTATATACACTATCATGGACAAAATTTTGCAACCCTTCTGTNCGGTTCATTGAATTATTTCATGTACACGGCATGGCTTATATACACTATCATGGACAAAATTTTGCAACCCTTCTGTTTAGTTTACGGCTGTTTTCATGGATACAGCGGTGTCTCCCCGCGCCACATGGTGTTTTCATAAGCACACTCCGGCGACTGTCAACCGACCCAGAATGTCAACAGAAAATATTTTACCGTGGTAATAACTGTGCACGAGGCTACTCTCAGAGCTGTCATAAAAGTGCACCCTTTCGTGAGACACTCTAAACTAAGCCTGCAACAACAAAATAAAAATATCAACTTTCTTGACGACCATTTTCACTGAAATGCGATTAGTTCCACTCGCGAAAATTCAGTCTCAAATTCACGGGAGATCGAATCCAAATTCAGTGAGAATGGTCGTCAAGAAAGTTGACCATTTTTTACTATGTTGAGTTCTTTAGTCTAAACCAGAGGAGGGAAAGGAAGAATTTATAGGGTACATTTATGCTCTAGGGGCCGCGGTGGCTGAGCGGTTAGACTTACCGACTCTTACCAAGGCGAACAATGTTCAATCCCTGACCGGATCACTCCTGGATTTTCGCAAGTGGGAATCGTGCCGGACGATACCGCTGCTCGGCGGGTTTCCTCGGGGATATCCAGTTTCTCCCGCACTTGCGTTCCGACGCTGCTCCTTTCTCACCTCATTTCACCCTCGTAGGCTCTCAAGAACTCGTCAACTCAACTCAACTTACACTCTAAACATACACCTGAAAGGGGACACAGAACCATGGCGACTTGAACACCTCTGCTAATTCATCGCGAGACGGTTTGGCGTTCAGGTGCTCACAGATTTCGCGCAAAAAGTAGAATATGGCCGCAGCAAGAGGCAAACTAAACCCTGAGTTTCTTCTGCGGAATTANCACAGATTTCGCGCAAAAAGTAGAATATGGCCGCAGCAAGAGGCAAACTAAACCCTGAGTTTCTTCTGCGGAATTGGTGCGTTCACCGAGAGGTCTTCTGTACATGGGCTCACAGTAAGACTTCTACTTAACGAGTTTTCCAAGAAGTGGCAATCCTGGATGCTTGAGCCGTGAGGCATTCTGCCTCGGACCAGATCTAGAACTTCAGAAACAAGGTACCGAGGTGCATTAATTATTTCACAAGAACTGTTTTTCTCCGTATTCGACATAACTTCAAATATCTCGACGCTGAAGATTCTGCGCATGCTGTAGGAACATAATGAAGCTACAGACAAAAGTAATTAAATGTTCCGTGAACACGTTTCAGTAGACGGAACTTGGAGTTCACATTAACCTCCATGTTATTTAGTAATCAAAAGTAAGCATGTATAATGCAAATAGCAAAACTTGTTGCGCTCCAGTCATATTGACTGTGAACTTTATTTAATTTTTCATTATTTGTATACATTTCTCTCTTTTTTGAATTCGTATACCGTATAGGTATGATGAGGACAATGTTTACTTGTAGGGGACAATTACTTACTGCCATTAACCAATGAAAGTAAAATTAATGACGAATAAAATGCAAATCGTGACAGTATTAGCTCTCTCTCTCTCTCTCTCTCTCTCTCTCTCTCTATATATATATATATATATATATATATATACACATACACATATATAATGTAATATTAATAAATTAATATAAGTGTTTGTGTTTACGCCCATATGCAGTAATTTATAATTTTTTTCTTTTAACCTGTTGTCGATTGTTGGATATATCTAAGCGCTGTACAAAAATGGGGCACCGTTATTAACACAGACCATAAATAAGAAAGTGTGTGTGTTTGCAGGATCACGTGCTATATACCAAATTACAACAGGAGAGTGCTTTTAAAAAAATATTATATTATTACCATGGCAGTGAAAGCCGACTAAAGGAAGCTGCAGAAAGAATGCTATTTTTCGCCGAACCGTAACTGTTAATGTGGCCGCCAGGGTAGGCCGCCGAACGGTGTGCACAGCTCCAGAAGAAAATGTTTTTATTAAAAAAACTGTCCCACGTGTCTGCGTGAGGCCTTCTTACGAGTAGTATTTAGG
Organism: Clitarchus hookeri; assembly: GCA_002778355.1. Classification (NCBI taxonomy): domain Eukaryota; kingdom Metazoa; phylum Arthropoda; class Insecta; order Phasmatodea; family Phasmatidae; genus Clitarchus; species Clitarchus hookeri. The sequence goes on from NQII01001794.1 coordinate 67,614, forward strand.
AAACTTTACGCGTCTGTATACGTTTTTCAGTTCCTCCATTTCTCCCTACATGTTTTTATGACAGTGAAAATGGCTCAAACGGGCGTTTTCGAGGTCATTTTTAGGTATGAACATTCCAGTAAAAAAAATTCAAAAAATATATAGGAACGTGCAATAAAACTTTGTTTTCATTATTACGTCAAATAATGGTACGGTCTTGCTAAAAGTCTCATAGAGGCGCGTTATCGACGGCAAGACTGCACGCCAGTTCAGTGCTTTGTGCGTAGAGGCGATAAGAGAGTTGATGCGAATGTCCACGGTCGCCCCTAGCGCTCCCACGATTCTAGGCTTCAGACGTGCACAATTCCTTCAACCAGGCGGCCACCCAAGTGCTTTTCGATTCCACCATGTGTCGATTATCTATAAAACTATGAGACATAAGGTCCCACCTTTGTATAGCAAAATTTCGCATCGTCTTGATTGCAATGAACGTCTCTAGCTTGGCACATCCGATAGACAAGTTTTAAACATTAAGTTGCATTACATTAGTACGTATGGAAAAGGGTAAGTAAGTTTAAGAGAGTTTATCGCTAGACATTTAGGTCAGCACAAAAATTAAATACATAAATTCCTTTTTATCGCGTTATTATGAAGGGCGATAAATAATAAACCACCAGATCTCCGTTTCCAGTTCGCTTCACTACTCGGACGAAGAAATGAAAGAAGAAAACAAATGGGAATAAATAAAGTTTGGTTCCACCCTGCGCGGCGTGATGTTTCTCGCCTGCCAGGCCCCATATGAGGTTGTCATGCTGCCAAGTGGTGGGCTGGCTCTGTAATTGTTTCTCTGGTCTGGCAGTCGCCACTCCGACACTCCCCGCTTCCTGCCGAGACTATCCAGCACATTTCCTCCAGCCGTCGTCTTATGACAACCCTCGGGCGCGCCCAAGCTGCGGCGGGCCATGCGCTGGATCCCACAGTCCAGCCATCGTTACCTACAACGGTCCTGAAACCCTGTTTAAGCTCTACTTTAAGGACATTCCTCCGCATCATGCAAACAAATCTAGGGAACTACGCCCACGGGACAATGCACTGCATTTGTACGTGCTCAGTTTAATAATATTTTGCGAAATAACTATTTCTTAAGGGGTCGCGGTGGTGTAGTGGTTAGACTGCTTGCCTCCCACCATGGTGAACCAGGTTGGATTTCCAGCCAGGTCACCCCGGATTTTCAGCACGTTGGAATCGTACCGGAAGATGCCGCTAGTCGGCGGGTTTTCTCTGGGGATCTTCGGTTTCCCCCGCCCTTGCATTCCGGAGCTAATCCATTCTCACCTCATTTCACGCTCATCGGCTCTCAATTCCTCGTTGTTAAAAGCCGCCCAAATATCTCAACTCAACTCTTCACTCCTCTTTTTTTTTTTGGGTATTATCGGCACGCATATTTTCTCTCCGTTTTTATTCACATTAATTATATGTGGAATTTTATACGTTACAGATATTATCTAAGTGAAAGCTTAATGTACCGAAAATAAAGAATATTTTAGCACAAGTAATTATAAAACGCTTGTGGTAAATGATGTATTTAGGAAACAACCAAATACGTCAGACGTGGGGTGATTTTTCTAAGGTTTTAGTCGAAAAGTATGAAGAAACCGCGAATAGACTAGGCGAGCTCGGATCAAATTTGGTCTCGAGTTATTGCGGTTTTCGNTCAGCACGTTGGAATCGTACCGGAAGATGCCGCTAGTCGGCGGGTTTTCTCTGGGGATCTTCGGTTTCCCCCGCCTTTGCATTCCGGAGCTGATCCATTCTCACCTCATTTCACCCTCATCGGCTCTCAATTCCTCGTTGTTAAAAGCCGCCCAAATATCTCAACTCAACTCTTCACTCCTCTTTTTTTTTTGGGTATTATCGGCACGCATATTTTCTCTCCGTTTTTATTCACATTAATTATATGTGGAATTTTATACGTTACAGATAATATCTAAGTGAAAGCTTAATATAACGAAAATAAAGAATATTTTAGCACAAGTAATTATAAAACGCTTGTGGTAAATTATGTATTTAGGAAACAACCAGATACGTCAGACGTGGGGTGATTTTTCTAAGGTTTTAGTCGAAAAGTATGAAGAAACCGCGAATAGACTAGGCGAGCTCGGATCAAATTTGGTCTCGAGTTATTGCGGTTTTCGTTGGTAACAAGTCTTGTTCCCCGCGGTTTGTGGAGATTTCGAGCAATTTTTAACGATAAAAGCAGGACCTAGCCTCTTCACGGCCACCACATCCAAGAACCAATCGCCAATAGGTTGTACTGGGAGCACTTATTAATTCTTACTTAAGATTAGTGCGGGACCGGCCGAGCGAAATAAATAGAGTTTTGCAAGTTGCATATGATTTTAGGCGTATTTCGTCCACATTTCAAAATATCACTTTCAAACAAAACCATTTTGTGCCATTTGAAATAAAGAACCAATCTACAAGAGAGCAAGTAGAAGTCAATTAATAAAAGTTTTTTTTTTTTTTAACTTTTTGTTGAATATTTAAATCCTAATTTACCCGCAATTTTAAAGTATTAAAAATTCTAGAGTTTTTGTTGAAATATGGTCCGGGAAATGATGGGGTTACAGTTTTTTTTTGTTTTTGAAAGTTATGTGAAAGATGGCATTGACACACCTGAAACATTTAACATGTAAAATCCCTATTCTTGCACTCGGTTTGGTTCCGCACTAGATAACCACGTATAAGCCATTCTTACTGGGACCTCGCGGACAATTTTTTGTCTTATCGGCTTTCCCGGGAAAGCATTGTCTCAGAATCGAGCCGTCCCGAATCTCGAAGTTCAACATCTCCCTCCTATTTCCACCTCTATAGTCCATACCACACGTCGGTTTCCGTCCTCTGTACTAGTATCCGGTGATTTCCACAGCATCTGAACGTCACCGTACCACAAAATTTATAATTATAGTACCTTCAAAGTTAATATCAACTTTTTTGAAGCGCTGCTGAAGTTCTACTTCCAGGATATCCCTCCGCCACATACAAACAAAGCTTAACCGAGTCTAGAAAATTACACCAAAGGGGCAACGCTCCGCATTCATGCGTACCCAGTGTAATAATATTTGGCATAAGAATTATTTCTTATTAGGTGTTACCAACATACATATTTTCTCTCTGTTTACACTCATATTAATTGTAAATGAAATATAATACATCACTTATAGAAAAGTATAAATAAGAGTTTAATTTTACCAAAAAAAATATCTTTACGTTAACAAAAGTATAAATCTCTGGGGGTAAAATACATGTTTAGGACTCAATCAATCACGTCATACACGGGGTAATTTTTTATAGGTTCGATTCAAAAAGTACGAAGAAACCGCAATTAGGCTATACGTAGAAGTTAAATGGCGTGGAGGTTCCTTTGATGGGGGCTTACCCGATTGCTGATTGGCTGTGCGAGGCACTGGAACGGGCCTTGTGTCTCATAAGCCACAGCGCGATGCGGAAAATTAGATTTCAGATGGGGTTGTCGGCTGGCGCGTAAGTTACCACCCTCTGATTGGCGAATTGCTATCCGACATGTGTCTAGCCGGTGTTGCGATTTCGCGGAACAAGTGACTCTTTCAATTCTGTTACCTCAATTGTTTTGTGGACGCACACTTGTGTTAACTACTTCCAGAGGCCACGGCCGTTGTAGCAGTCAGGCTACTACTCGCCCACTATACATCATCCTACTCTTAGATTGCAGTACAGTGTTGAATGACGAGCACTGTTGCCAGATTGCTGCAGTTCTGCGACGTAACTGGCAGGCTGGGTAACTGATGGGCCGGTGAAGGAAACGGCCTCATTAAGAGAATTTTATCTGTTTACGTCCCTGATAACTCGTACGAGAATCCAATCCTGCGATGCAAAGCTAAGCGGCTCCTGTTAAACTGGTACCTGTGAGAAACATCCGTCATCGTGGTTGGACTGCCCGGCACGTAACGTAGATAGTTTTTTTTTCTCTAGCCTACGAAAAGATAACTTACTAGGCAACAGCGCAGGCACAGTATAACGACAGAAATCGTGTATTGGAGAGAGAGAGAGAGAGAGAGAGAGAGAGAGAGATAGAGAGAGAACGTCCATTACATCGCACACTGCAAGTGTGCAAGTGTGAGAGACTCTATAGCACGGCAGGCGGTGGTCACCCCGAGTTTCGCATGTGGGAAACATTGCCGACGTTGCTGTTCCAGGGTAGCCTTTCCCGTTCCCCCCACAAATGCGTTCCGTCATGCTCAGCTCGAATATCTCACTTTCTCTCGCTAAAGAGATTTAAGGATGAACGAAGCTCTGGGGCGCGGTGTTTGGCAGAAGAGTCGCTAGGCTTATTCCACACACCTGCGCGTGGTAGAACGTGAGTTTTGCCAAACAAGTATTTGGCAGATGATTCTACCAAATTACTTTTTTGCCAGAGAGTTGTTACTCCTATGCTCCAGGCGATCTCCGCGTACTAAGTATATCAGACGCCTTTCGAGCAAGATATTTCCTTGCAAATATCCTATGAGCTGACTATACGGCGGAATTAAGCTTTTGTACGTTCACAGGAAGATAAATATATCTTGTAATGACTGCAGACAGGGGAATTTCGCAATTTTAGTGACCTGTCAGCCTGACTCTACTGTCGTTTGTAAACTCGAGCCTAGATGTTTGTTCACTGGCTTTTGACCCAGAGATAGGGGGAGAGAGAGAGAGAGAGAAAGAGAGAGAGACCAGTATTGCCCCACACTTGGCAGTTAGCTAATTGTTTCCTCACAAGTCTGCTATTGACCCAAGAGTCATCCAGGTTGTGTCTAACAAACAATGTTCCGATTGCAAAGGTGGCTTCAGTGTACACGTGTTCGAAGTCCATCTCGTCCAGAAATTAATTCGCGAAATTTTTCTTTCCCTATTGAGAAAACGTGGCACCGAGAATTTTTTGGTCGCTTTCGAGGCACAGCGATATGGGCGACAATGCCACCCGCAACCAGAGCCCCGTCGCCCTTAAAGCGCAAGGCGCTGAACCAGCGTTCAGTGCTTCCTGTGCAAATGAGATCTGTAAGAGTGGGATTTTATTCAACACAATGATAGCCCATAGATCAAACTACGACTATGAACTTTTATTTTCCTTCTACCTATTAAGGAAACTGCGCAAGAAACCTTAAAAAAACTTCCTTATTTGACTATTTTCTGGAATTTGTTTCTTAGGGTAAACTTGATATTATAAAAACAAACTTCTACGGGCGTACGTAATTGTTTTTTTTTTTTTATCTTTTCTGGCAAAAAGTCGTATTCCCAGGACTTTTATTCGTTGAGACACGCGTAAAAGCGCAAACAAAGAATTTACATAAATAATGTCTGGTCTACCAACTGTCGATGACAAATGAGTGATGACTCGGGCAGCGCGAAGGTTGTCGGGAACCCGCAGTAAATGTCAGGTGGCGCGCCCGATGTGACTTGGCAAGATGACATTGCCACTGGAAAATAGACGTTTCGTAACCAAAACATTTTACTGGTGAACACAGAATTGTGTTGTCAGTACAGACATCACAAATTATTTGTGGCACCAACGGATATTTTGTCATTCCAGTATTTAACGGCGAACACAAAATTACTTTTGCGGACACCAATAAACTCAGTGTGTTGGCGGGGTGATAATGTGTTCGTTACTCGCCGCAAAAAAGTTACCATGCTCACAGCGATACTGGTTAGTGAGGCTCACGAACATAGTTTCGCAAGTTACCGGATTTGGTAGGTTGGTATTGTTTAAAAACTAATAAAAAACCAAAAACGTAATAATCGGACCTGGAATTGAACCCCTTGTCCTCTCGAATGNAGTGAGGCTAACAAAAATAGTTTCACAAGTTGCCGGGTTTGGTGGGTTGGTATTGTTTAAAAACTAATAAAAAACCAAAAACGTAGTAATCGGACCTGGAATCGAACCCCTTCTCCTCTCGAAGGCAAGTTTTATGTGTTATGACTGCGACCAGTTGTAGTGGTCGTCGACGTCTTAAGTGAGACGCCCATTCCGACTGGCTTTCAGATTGAGTGACATGTGTTCGTTGTGGGAAGCGGGATAGGCGACAACCTGCTGAGTTCAAACTTACCTCACCTGTTAAAAAGCGCAGGACGCCAGCGTGCAGTGAATGAGTGAAGAAATCTGGGTGGTTCCTGAACATGTACGTCTTGAGAGTCGACGATTGCGTGTATGGAGCAGCGCCGGAATGCCAGGGTGGGGGGAAACGGGAGATCCCGGAGAAATCCCGCCGGCCAGCGGCATTGTCCAGCACGATTCCCCCATACNCATTAAAGTGTCTTGTTTGTTTTTAAATTGAAATTTAGCTCACATTTAATATATAATATTTAATGGACTACTTTACAATCAACATTATTATAAACAAAGATAATATAATAATGCTGGTAATACCTAGTAAGTAATAGTTCTCATGCAAAATANAATCAACATTATTATAAACAAAGATAATATAATAATGCTGGTAATACCTAGTAAGTAATAGTTCTCATGCAAAATATCATTAAACTGAGTTCACAAAAATGTGGTGCATTGTCCCTTTGGTGTGATTTGTAAGTTGAGTTTTGTTTTAAGAGAAGATGGAATATCCTGAAAATAAAAGTTAAGAAGTGATTCAAGACAAAGTTCAAACAAGCTGAAAGTAACCACAAATTGACTGTATTAATCCCTCTTTCTTTTCATGTGTCTGCATGTCTGGCGACCGTCTGCGGCGAGTTATGAGTGCATCGGTTTCCTGATATCATCATGTCGGAAAAAAATCTTAGTAGCAGTGATGCATGAACAACTCCATAATGTATCATAACTGCGCATGACCCCGCACCATTATATAACAGACAAACATAAACTGTTATACGGTAAGTATTCAAACCTTTAAAGTTCCACACTTTCTTTGAAAGGGGAAAAGGGGGGGGGCCGCAATTCCAGTCATTTGGGCCGAGACTTGAGCCATCGTGCGTTCCCTCGTCGGAAACTCGTACTATGCCGATTATGTACAATTTTGCACATTTCTAACGCGTCATCGATTTTCATGTACATAACAAACGAGTCCCGTCCCCATGTTTCATTTTTTTTAAACAATTGATGATAATGTTTCCCAACAGTCAGCTCAGGGTTGACAATTAAATAAAATCCTAGAAATACAGAACTCAAATTGCTCTGTTTGTGAGCACTGCCGGAGAAAGCGCGCGCCATTGCCTTAGGCGGGAGGAGGGGCACTGCATACCCCAAATGAGCNGTTTGTGAGCACTGCCGGAGAAAGCGCGCGCCATTGCCTTAGGCGGGAGGAGGGGCACTGCATACCCCAAATGAGCGACTGTAAGGGTCAAAGAAGAGGCAAATTTTCCTTTGGTATCAACGAATGTCAATACAAGGAATCATAATTTATTAATATACACGGGACTATGACATGCAATTTGTTGATTACTTTAGTGAGCCTTTAATAATAACAATAATGGCATGTGGGGAGTGCACCCAGGGCAAGGCAACACCCTCCGAGTGAAGGACTTTCCGGCTGGAACCAGTAGATGACCGTCATCCACGTGCATGACAGAGATGAGAACCTTGAATGGAGCGGGGCTTGAATGCAAGGGTGCGGGAAACGGGAGTACCCCGAGAAAACCCGCCGGCAAGCGGAATATTCCAGCACGATTCCCACATGCGAGAATCCGGGAGTGAAACCGCCGAAAATCGAACCCAGATCGCCGTGGTGGGAGGCGAGCGCCCTGGCCACTACGCCACCGCTGCCCCAGTGAACCTGTAATTAGCATATAGCATGCTACCCAAACCAACGTGATTCTATCTTTCTGTAAACATTCCTTCGTCATTTATCCACGACGTATTCTTGTGAGAAGCGGGAGGTACTGTCGGCTGACATCGCCGTTCAAGTCGTTTGCAACAATGGTGTTTCGATCAACTTGGTTCCTGTAGGGTATCTGTGCATGCTTCTCTTTCCAATTTCATCTTTCTCTCATTGTTAGCAAGCAGACAGCCCCTAATGAACTTTTACCGACTGCTGGGTGTTTGTCATTTCGACAACAAGTGTTCTAGGAACCAGGTGAGAGTGAGAACGTTGATAGTTTTGTGTAGTGTGTGTATTCGACAGTCAATAATGTTTGACCTAGGCGTTAAGCCTCGGCTTTACCTATTATGAATAAATTCTTCGTTTTCTNTATTCGACAGTCAATAATGTTTGACCTAGGCGTTAAGCCTCGGCTTTACCTATTATGAATAAATTCTTCGTTTTCGTCTTCATTTTCAGAGGTATTATTGGAAATGTTTGATTATACAAAATTTATAAATTCTCTAACACTTATTTATTTAATTTTCGCTGTGTGGGATTTCCTACTTGCAAAAAGGCCACAACTTATTGATACAATGTAAATGTTCTCAACGTTTTACAATAAGCAGATAACACACTAATAAAATTACGCACAGAAATATTAAACAACTCGTAAAGCGGAAATTTTATTTAATCGTGCATTGTCAGTAGTTACTTTGAATCCGAAAACTTATGGCGCGAAAACGAATAATTTATGCAAAAGGGGAGAAGCCGAAACGTAAATTGGCGTCTCAATCACATTGAGTTTTGGGAAACTATTCTGAGAAAAAAAAACCTCCTTGTGATGAAGTTGAGTCAAATTGACGCCATTGAAGTGTACGAATGGAATTTCATTCCTAGAAGATATTGGCCGAACTGTTAGCTAGCTCTGTGGATAAGCAGGAAGGACATCGGCGATATCCGCTGACACGAGGAGAAGAATCAGTGAAGTGGTCTCAGCGAAAGTATCTTTTTAACGTCAGTTTTTTTGCCGACCAAGCAGTAAAAAGCGCCAAAAAGAAAGTAAGCAGCACGTAGCGCAATTAGTTTAATGGAACAATTTAATTTATCAGGTTCTTGTCCGGCGTACAGAAATTACCGGAAGGAGACGTTAGTTCTTTTAAAAGTGCTTTTCCTCTGTATGTGCCTTGAAACGGCAAAGGGGCGGGACTCACAACAGTATATCTCAACTAAGAAACTATTCTGGCCAGCGAGGGAGCTACAGCAATTCTGCTTTCGTTACAAAGAAAGTACTGTGCTACTGAGACATACCAACTGATGTGGGAAGTTTCCCAAGTGTTCTCGGTAAAATACAGCTCAGATTTCAATGCATATATGCACGCGTACATGTACACGTGTGAGAGTTTTGCGTGGTAAATGACTCAATCCATTTGATTTTTTTTTTATTTACTGAATGTTGTGTACCTATAAACACGTTGTTGAAGCCATGGTGCTACAACCCAGTAAAATTTAAAAAGTTCATTTTCTCATTTTAGTAGGCATTACAGAGGTCACAGAGATGTTTTTTTTAAACAGTTGAATAAAATCTCAGTAAAAATGTAACGTGTTCTCCTTGTAAATAATATTTGAGGTACAAGCTTGCCCAGAAAGAGATCTATAATTCTGATCCCACAACGCAGTAAACATACGCTGTAAAAATTTTGTTGATTTTTAACTTTTGTGTTATATTTTACTAACGTGTATATCATTTTTACATTTATAATATTATATGTCTAGAAACAATATATATATATATATATATAGGCTTTATATATATTTCAACCTTCTGAAAGCGTATTTATACACTGGAGAGCCAAAAAAACTGGTATTGGCGTGCGTATGCAAATAACAGAGGTATGGAACCAATCAGAGAAACGCGATTCGGTCGACAGCGCCTATGTAAGAAAACAATCGTCTGACAAAGTTGCTAGATCGGTTTCTGCTGCTACAATGGCAGGTTATCAAGATTTAAGTGAGTTTGAACGTGGTGTTATAGTCGGCGCACGAGAGATGGGAAATAGCATCTCCGAGGTAACGATAAAATTTGGATTTTAGCGTACGACCATTTCACGGGTGTACGGTGAATATCGGGAATCAGGTAAAATATCAAATCTTCGGCATCGCTGCTGCCGGAAAAAGATCGTGAACGAACGGGTCAAACGACGACTGACGAGAATCATTAAACGTGACAGACGTGCAACCATTTCTCGAATTGGCGCACATTTCAATGCTGGAGCATCAACAAGTGCCAACGTGCGAAGTATTCAACGGACCATCATTGAAATGGTCTTTCGGAGTCGGAGAACCACTCATGAACCGTTGTTGATTGCAAGACACAAAGCTTTACGCTTCACCTGGGCCCGCCAACACCGTCATTGGACTGTTGATAACTGGAAACACGTTGCCTGGTCTGAAGAGTGTCGTTACCAATTGTATCGGGTGGATGGACGTGTACGGGTATGGAGACATCCTCATGAATCCATGGACCGTACATGTCAAAAGGGGACTGTTCAAGCTTGTGGAGGCTCTGTCATGGTATGCGGCGTGTGCAGTTGGCGTGAAATGGGAGCCCTGATACGTCTAGATACGACTCTGACAGGAGACAGATACGTAAACATCCTGTCCGATCACCTGCACCCATTCATGTCTATTGTGCATTCCAACGGAAGTGGACAATTCCAGCAGGACAATGTGACACCCCACACGTCGAGAGTTGCTACCGAGTGGCTACAGGAACACTCTTATGATTTTAGACACTTCCATTGACCACTTAAATAACCAGACATGATAATTATTGAGCATATCTGGGATGCCTTGCAACGTGCTGTTCAGAAGAGATCTCCACCACCTCGTAATCCTATGGATTTTTGGACTGCCCTGCAGGATTCATGGTGTGAATTGCCTCCTGCTTACCTTCAGACGTTAGTCGAGTCCATGCCACGTCGTCTTGCGGCTCTTCCGCGTGCTCGCGGGGCCCTACACGATATTAGGCAGGTGTAGCAGTTTTTTTGGCTCGTCAGTGTATTTATTACCGGCCAGCTAATAATTTCAATTACATTAATGGTAGTATCTGTTCATCAGCGTAATATTAGAATTACTGTACACATGTAACTACTTTGGAAGATAACTTTAAAAGATAATTTGGAGTCACGTTTGTAACGATATTTTTGAAAAGTTTTTCAGATAATTAAGACAAACATTGCACAAGAAAAGGAGTTTTAAAGGGGATAAGTTGAACACTTGTTATTTTGTCTGCGAATGAAACAGTAGATATGTGGGTGATTTATTTAATAGAAGGAAGTCCATGTAATACTATAAAAGCTGCAATTTTCTCAATGTGATGCGAGTACTATAGACGTGAAGCATTAGCGTATTCGTTTTGGGACAAGCTAGATTTCAAACATTTGTGTTGTGACGTCAATTTCTCCACGCCTTACTTACATACAGCGTCCCAGAGAATCCTGGATGTACAATAAACGTTTGACGCAGGACAGCGTCCTGCCTTCCAGACCGTTTGCCACAACGCGAGTCCACCGCATCAACCGGTACCAGTGTGCCCTCAGTGCACATTGCGGTGCCGCGTGCAGTGTAGTGCGAGAGCAAGAGAGTGCAGAGTAGTGCCGCGCAACTTCATACCATCCATTCCCCCCACCCCCACGGGGCGGGCGTGGTTGCGTTATGATGGACTCGGCACTTTAGGGCAATTTAAGATCAAATAATTAAAAGCAAAAGAAAGACTCGCCAGGCGTGTGGACGCTGAAAGACGCCCCTGAAAGCGTTTGAGTGCTTTAATTATGTTTATTTGAAAAATCACGTATTTTCCATTTCAGTTGTTTCACTCTCATTTCATGTCATCAATATTTAAATTGTATTTGTTCATGTGCAGTGTAATATTATGTACTTATTTATTCACGTTTTATGCAAGAGTNGATGGACGTGTACGGGTATGGAGACATCCTCATGAATCCATGGACCCTACATGTCAAAAGGGGACTGTTCAAGCTTGTGGAGGCTCTGTCATGGTATGCGGCGTGTGCAGTTGGCGTGAAATGGGAGCCCTGATACGTCTAGATACGACTCTGACAGGAGACAGATACGTAAATATCCTGTCCGATCACCTGCACCCATTCATGTCTATTGTGCATTCCAACGGAAGTGGACAATTCCAGCAGGACAATGNATCCTGTCCGATCACCTGCACCCATTCATGTCTATTGTGCATTCCAACGGAAGTGGACAATTCCAGCAGGACAATGTGACACCCCACACGTCGAGAGTTGCTACCGAGTGGCTACAGGAACACTCTTATGATTTTAGACACTTCCATTGACCACTTAAATAACCAGACATGATAATTATTGAGCATATCTGGGATGCCTTGCAACGTGCTGTTCAGAAGAGATCTCCACCACCTCGTAATCCTATGGATTTTTGGACTGCCCTGCAGGATTCATGGTGTGAATTGCCTCCTGCTTACCTTCAGACGTTAGTCGAGTCCATGCCACGTCGTCTTGCGGCTCTTCCGCGTGCTCGCGGGGCCCTACACGATATTAGGCAGGTGTAGCAGTTTTTTTGGCTCGTCAGTGTATTTATTACCGGCCAGCTAATAATTTCAATTACATTAATGGTAGTATCTGTTCATCAGCGTAATATTAGAATTACTGTACACATGTAACTACTTTGGATNTTTCAATTACATTAATGGTAGTATCTGTTCATCAGCGTAATATTAGAATTACTGTACACATGTAACTACTTTGGATGATAACTTTAAAATATAATTTGGAGTCACGTTTGTAACGATATTTTTGAAAAGTTTTTCAGATTATTAAGACAAACATTGCACAAGAAAAGGAGTTTTAAAGGGGATAAGTTGAACACTTGTTATTTTGTCTGCGAATGAAACAGTAGATATGTGGGTGATTTATTTAATAGAAGGAAGTCCATGTAATACTATAAAAGCTGCAATTTTCTCAATGTGATGCGAGTACTATAGACGTGAAGCATTAGCGTATTCGTTTTGGGACAAGCTAGATTTCAAACATTTGTGTTGTGACGTCAATTTCTCCACGCCTTACTTACATACAGCGTCCCAGAGAATCCTGGATGTACAATAAACGTTTGACGCAGGACAGCGTCCTGCCTTCCAGACCGTTTGCCACAACGCGAGTCCACCGCATCAACCGGTACCAGTGTGCCCTCAGTGCACATTGCGGTGCCGCGTGCAGTGTAGTGCGAGAGCAAGAGAGTGCAGAGTAGTGCCGCGCAACTTCATACCATCCATTCCCCCCACCCCCACGGGGCGGGCGTGGTTGCGTTATGATGGACTCGGCACTTTAGGGCAATTTAAGATCAAATAATTAAAAGCAAAAGAAAGACTCGCCAGGCGTGTGGACGCTCAAAGACGCCCCTGAAAGCGTTTGAGTGCTTTAATTATGTTTATTTGAAAAATCACGTATTTTTCATTTCAGTTGTTTCACTCTCATTTCATGCCATCAATATTTAAATTGTATTTGTTCATGTGCAGTGTAATATTATGTACTTATTTATTCACGTTTTATGCAAGAGTTCAAGTCCATTTAGCTGTGCAAGTACTTCTGTTCAACAGAAAGTGGTGCAGGGTGTGCCGCCATAGTCCGCGCCTCGCGAGCTCTCCAGTAGTCGCCGTCGAGCGTCTCAAGGCGTCGACACGCGCCGCGTCGCGCTCCGGGTACTTTCGCGTTTCCGCGCCAACCATCTGTAGCTGGAGTAGTCTGATGTAACTTGCTGGAACCTGTTATTTTCTGCACCCGGAGACGACACCCCTTCTTCCCCGGGAATAGCATCGCCCGGGTAATATTAACACACCGGTAATTCATTTGTTGTGCACACCTGTGCACTTTCGCAGTTTTGCCCATCTGGCGGGCCGCAAGCCAGAACCCGTGTAAAGTTTTCGCCTAGAGTGATGTAAAGTTTTGTGCAAGAGTAATTACACGCAGGTTTTCAGAGTTCGTGTTTACATTACAAGCACTGCCTTACGGGAGTTTTGGGGTCCGGGTACCCTACAACCCGTTTTCACCGTAATTTCACGTAATTTACCTTAATAACCAGCATGCTGAACATAGAGCTTTAATCAGTGAAAGGCGTGTGGGTCAGCCTGAATAGGCCCACTTCATTCCGACGTAAGTATCAGGCGTAGGGAACCCCTGGTTTCCCTGTCCAGAGGGACTCATCTAACAACTTCACCGAGGGACTGCGCACGTCTGGGCGAACTGCCCGCCGTACCCTGAGATCATCATCAGCAGCAGCAATCGACACCGCCTGCCGACGGTGTCTGGCGCCTAGTCGGGTATCCAACTCCAAACCCACCTAACAATGTTTTTCACTGCCCCACAAAACTTCCATTAACCCAACACCACCAACAACTTGTGGCCAATTCTTATTATAATCATCTGATGTCCTGCGCAATTTAACCGGCGTTAAATTGCCGCACTTCCGTGTGGCCATTTCCTGCTGAAAACCCTTAGTGTTCAACATTTTTCCTACGCAATTTTACAGGCGTCACGTTCTACCACATGGAGGCCTAATGGTCACCTCCCACTGTGACAACCAGCAAACAATTAGCAATTGATATCTGCGAAGTCTAGCCTAGAGATTACTGAACTCGCGAATTTGTAATGTCTCTTGCGATTAACCATTGTTATCCATAATAAGTTCGCACTTTCTTCACACTTCTTGAAAACAAACCAATCACCCTATCTATGAAGTTTTTGATACTTTCCTATATNACCATGCATCAGAAGCGTTTTATACATGTGTCAACATAAAATTATGTTATTTTTGGTTAAATTTAACTTATTCTTATATTGAAGTAATAGGTTATAATATTTCTTTTATAATATTAATATGAATATAAACAGGTATGTTGGTGATCTCTAGTAAGAAATAGTTATAATGCAAAATATTATTAAACTGAGTGCGGACGAATGCCCTACGTTGTCAATATGGTGAAGTTTTCTAGATTTCGTTAATATTTCTTTGCATGAGATGAAGGAATAGCCTAGAAACTGACTTTAAGAAGAACTTCAGAAGAGTTGGAAGTAAATGAATGGACTGTAAATGCTGGTGCTCAAAGAATCATTTGAAAGAGTAATATGCGTGCGTACGTGTCTTGTAACCAACGCAGTGGCATCAGCACACGCTTGCAGGCGGAGTAGCTGCTTTCAGATACAAATATGAGAGACAGGTTAAAAATATTTTGGTCGAAATGAGATGAGTTGTTTTGTTGTATGTCCGACACAAATCCAAAAACATGCCATGAAACACATAACCAAAGAAAGGAAATAAGACAAACCAATGTTAGCAGTTGTCAAAAGACATAGAAATACAACTCAGAGAATTCCGCTGCAGGAAGTAACTTAGTAAAAACATGATATAAGAAGTAAAAATCACTATAACTGATACTCAAACAAGCGACCGTGATTACTGTAACCAGATAAATGTGAATAACTGTGGGCGACACAATGATGACAGCAAAGACGAAGACAGCACGCTTCCTAAGATGGAACAGTCACCAGTTTTAACGAAGAGGCATCGGTTGCCATCTTCAAGTACGCTAAACGGAGCCCAGTCGCACATTGCTGGATCGAGCAGAGAAAGGTTATTTTCACAATTGAAACAACCATCAGTAATTCACTCGACTTCATCAGTGGTTCGCCGCTCGCTCGAGGATGAGACATAAATTCCGAGTGCAGAGAGCGGTAGGATTAAACAGTGAACCCACTGAGGCTGAATAAGTCATAAACCTGAACAAGTGCAATCTGTCAAATAAATACAGACACTAGGAGTATAAAGATTTGGAGGGTGCGGGGACAAGTGGCATCGAGTATCGGAACCGAAGTCCCCCTGTTACCATGGCGAAATTTCCCTTTTTCCTTCAGAATTTCCCGTTTTACTTCAAAATACACTATTTTTCCTTTGATAAAAAAAAATAAAAAGGTTAACAATTTTGAGCATGAGATTTGAAATCAGCAAGAAGGATCGAGGCTCTTCGTTGTGTGAGCCAAGATGTCCCCAAATAGCCTAGGCGGACTCAAGGCATCGAGTCAAGCCCTGCGGTCCACGAGGACAGCGGCCACGTTTGTTTACACTAGGAACTAACTGCTGTGTCTGTTTACATTTTGAAACCCGACCATCATGTCTGTTTACATTACTGACTCCGAATGCCATACTCAATTTACATGATCTTGACCAAAGGTGACCTTACACCTGTAAAAATAAATAAATTCACAAAAAACTGTTTAAATTGTAAAAAAAATTAACTTTATATTATCGACTCCGATGACCATCTAAAATCAATATTATCTTGACCTTGACCCCATGTGGCCTTGAATGTAAACCCAAATAACCCTAAACCCTAAAAATAAACAAAAAGGAAAAAATATGAAAGTCGTTAAAATTTAATAAATATCGAGGGAAAAAATATTATTAACAATGATCGCCATATTGGGTTTCCATTAACATGAACTTAACTCCATTTGACCATGAAACCGAAAAGTAGACGAAAATCGCAAAAATCCATTAAAAAATGTAAAAATCAGCCAAAGTTTTTATTATTGATTATTGCAGCTATTTTGTACTTACATTACCTTAACTCCAAGGGCCTAAAAACTGGAAAAATTGGCAAAAAAAAAGCAAAAATTTCCTAATAATGTAGTTATAATTGAGGAAACCTTAACATATCTTACCATGGCCAGCATTTTATATTTTCATAACTTTNGGGCAAAAAAAAAAGCAAAAACTTCCTAATAATGTAGTTATAATTGAGGAAACCTTAACATATCTTACCATGGCCAGCATTTTATATTTTCATAACTTTTACCCTGTCCCAAGGTGAAATTGACACAAAATATCGATAAAGATCTATATTATGCCTAAACAATTTTTAAATGAGGGAGAAATTACATTGCTTGTTCCGAACGCCATCGTGGATATCCATGACCCCCCAAAAACATTAAACCCAAAAAATTTCAAATGAATTGCGAACAAATTTTAACTCAAGTAAGAAACTGCATTGTTTACTTCGACCATAATCTTGGATATTAGCGACCTTGACCTTAATCCCAGGTAAATTTAAACACAAAAAATCGTAAAATAATTTTTACAAATCGTAAAAAAAATTTAAAAATCTAAGAAATATTAAGATACATTTCGAAAATTTTGAGAAACAAATTAAATCATTATTTAAAGACTTACATATTGAAGATTCGTGGTTCGAATCTCGTAAAGATAGCAGAGCACATATCCTCCCAGCAAGATCACCAGCAGGCCAATGACCCCCACCACTATATTTCATGGTATATTTTGTCGCCCTCTATCTATCTACGCCCTCCAACGAATCATTACCTTCACATCATAGCCGACTCTCCTTCCCTCAACACCCACCAACCATTTGCACATTACAGGTCGATACCCACCACTACAACTAAAAGGCTGCACTGGTGATTTAATGTGAAGTTACATTGTTCACTCGTTATTGGCTATTGGTCACGTGAAATGTCGCCCCCTGCAGATAATTGGCGTGATCAAAGTCGCTCCACATCGCAGTTCTTCGTCTGATGCGAGGACGACATATAACTCCGTCTCTCTCTCTCTCTTTCTTCCCTGATGTTTCTGGCATTCAATATGGTAATTTTTCTTTATGTTCGACTGTTCCATCACGTTTCCCCACTAAAGCAAATACATTTCCCCACTAAAGCAAAAAAATCAGCTAAAATTTCAAGTACTAGCTCGGACCAGCAAACTTTCGTTGTGTAGATATATAGATATGCATCTAACCTCTTGTCTTCGTCTTTAATGATGCCATCTCTGACTCCAACAGGTTTGCCTTCATTTTCAACGATGTCATTCTGAAAAACATTAAAGTTAAACCCTTGAAAATTATAGCGTACGAGATCAACTCAGGTGATACACAATCTTAACTTGTGTGCTCTTCTTGGCCATCATGTAATGGTTCGTATTTCCAGATGAGAAAAAATAAATTAGACTTCTGCATGGACCAGCACTGGAATTCATCACTGAGGAAAATAGGAACCCCCCGAGAAAAATTGTTGAAAGCTGGTTAAGTCCATCATGTTTCCTCCATGCAAAAATTCCGAATGTGGATTTGCCAGAGATCAAGCCCAAATCGCTGTGGTGGTTTGCTGCGCTGGCGTTCTGGTCGCATGACCACAATGGCTGCAGTATGGTTTCTGACTGAATGCTGGTAAACTTAGCCAAAGTATACCCTATTTACAAACATTTACTGACCATCACTGCTCAGCATAATGTGGGCCAATATTATCTCGACTTTACGGCGGTATCTTCTGTGTAGGATCTGATAGTAAGGCAGGATCACATTTATACCGAGTGGTATGCTTCCAGGAAATTATGCATGCCTGTTCGAAGTCCCACTTTGCCAAAACAAAACATCATTGAATACCATTTACCATTATAAAAAAAAAACTCGCAAAGACATATTTAAGTGACAATCTGGATTACGCAAAGAAAATCTATAGAAAGTTTGAGTCTATGGAAAAAAAACACAAGTCTAACAGAACACTTGGCTCAATACAGGGAATGGTTATGATAGTGATAGTGGTGGTAATAGTGGTGGTCATGAAGATGATCATCTGTAAAAATGTTCTTCTGTAATCACTGAAATTCTGTAATTGTTTTAGTTACCAAATTTCACATACTAATTGTGTCTACTGGAAATATCACTGCCACCGTTCCTGTTTCCTAAAATACATTCCCAAGTTTCTGTAGGTAACAACAGCTCCTAAATTACATTTTCCAACAGTAATTTTATAGTTTTAAATCACTCAGTAATCATTAACATAGCAAAATTGGAAGCATACAATGTACAACAAAAGCATGAAGCCGTTATTACGCGCTCGCTGCTTCGCATCCCAAGCGAGCGAGTAGAAGTGCATGAGAGCAGTTATATGAAATTGACGGCAGCATGACAGTAAACTGGTTTGAATGACAGGCGAGATATAGGCCGGTGGCCGTGTATCTGTTACAGAAAATGAGCCGACACGATAATCCTTTTTTTGCGGGGTGTGACGCTGACGCTGGTTGTACTGTTTTTCTGCGTCTATGAGAAATTTTTTAGTTGTTTACTGCCCTATATTCTGTCTGCATGACTCGGGGTGCATCGAACTTTCCAGGTCAAATCCAGCAGAGTGTAAATTGTGCGACGGGCCTTCGGGCCGGATGTTAGTGAGAGAATGAGTGGCTCATTTCCGAGCGATATAAGACGAGCAGCGAGAGAAGTGGCCAGCGGAAGGGAAGTCTGTGACTACGAGTATCAAGCAGTGAAGGTGCGGCTGGCAGGCTGGACTAATGGACTAGATGAGTGAGTGAAAGACATTACAAATTATGACACGATGGGTATGAGTTAATAGACTTTAACCAAACAGAGACATTAAGAAGGACGTTAATTAGAGTTTTAATAAACATTAAATATTGTGCTTACTGTTAAATAAAAATGGTAATAGTGGAGACAGATAATTTAATGATGTGAATAATAGCTGTATGAATAGATAAAAATAAAATGAATTTTTTTTATTTTTTTTATTGAGACCTCCATTCCTCACGAACTCAGATACGCCCCTCAGGCGGCCATGAAACACTATTTATTTGGCTTTGGAATGGTATCCAGAGGGAGTTTTAGATACGCACGTATATTATATATGTGTAATACGTAACATAACGATTTGAACAAGCTACTCGTATGCCGCATGGGTCATCATTTAATTAAATTCCTTCGCTTTTCGAATCTCATACATTTACATAATATATTTAATTCCGAAGCACGTTAAGCAAGGAGTGTAAGATTAAAATTTTGCCCCTCAAAAATATTACAGGGCTGAAAAACAATGTTTACAAACGGTCATGACTTTAAAAAAAGTTATTAGCAGCGTCTAGACTAGACGAGCTGCCTCGTTGAGTTTGCCTTGGACACGGCAGCCTCGGGCATGTAGCGAATCACCGTGAGGCAGCCTTGCGATGCAAATACGATCCAGGCAGCCTAGCAAGGCGAGCTTCGCATGCAACCGTATCTAGTTCTTCTGGAAGTCGCAATGTTATCACACCTGCGGGTAGCCGCTGCAGCAGCGGCTTTTGTGTTGATGCATAGTAGCGCAACAAAGAAGAGTAAAAGAAAACGTGGTTGGACGAATATGTTGTATAACAACTGGATGGAGTACGGGAAGAAATTGTTACGAGGAATGGCCTTTGACAACATTGTCCAAAATATGACCCTAAGAGATTTTGAACAATTGTGTGGAGTTATTAATGACAAAATAAGAAAATATGATACAAATTATTGTATCGCCATAACAATGCAAAAAAGACTGCTGATAATATTGAGATATTTAGCTACTGGTGATTCGTATACTAGTTTGTAGTATCTTTTTCGTGTGTCGAAACAGTCGATATCTAGTATTGTGCCAGAAGTTTGTATTGCAATTATCGAGGCTTTATAGGAATATATACAGGTAAGTACAAAAAACAGTTAATATAAATAGAATTTCAATTATAATATAATCACATCAGATGAGGTAAAATATAAAACTTGTTATGAATGAGATAATATTTTCTGAAATCCCATAAAAAGAAAAATACATCTTTGAAAGAACGTCAGTTGTTAGCAACAGTTTTAATTGCTTTGAAGAAATATGGAAATGTAAATACAAAAACACTTTTTATAAATGAGATATCAGATTCACAAATCACATAATTAGAAATAAAGCAGATTTTTTAGGCATGTCAGTTGTGAGAAATAGTGTCAAATGAAGGCATAGAATGAGGCGGTGTTGACTGAAGCAACAGTGGTGAATTTGGAGGTGGATGTGTGGTTATGTTCTCCATGGGCGAGTATGGAGGCATGGAAGCACTTGCAACTGTCATGGTGGAATAACCATACGACCATGTGAGAAAGGATGTATAAAATCCACTTTGAGTATTGTATAGTGTGTAGCAACTGGTATAATGTTGTTGCAGTATCAGTTGCCAGTATGTGCTTCGAAAATTATGTTGCTAATAACATGTTTGACATGTGCAAGCGTAATCCGGTCGTACTTTCTGGGTTCATTAGCTATATGTTGTCCAAATATGGCAACCGAGTCCCCAGGAGATTAAAAACATTGCTGTGAAATGTTAAATGCCTGATCTACTCGGTCGTCTGTTACCTCACNATAACATGTTTGACATGTGCAAGCGTAATCCGGTCGTACTTTCTGGGTTCATTAGCTATATGTTGTCCAAATATGGCAACCGAGTCCCCAGGAGATTAAAAACATTGCTGTGAAATGTTAAATGCCTGATCTACTCGGCCGTCTGTTACCTCACCTCTAACAGCAGCCCTTATTTTGCGTTTCTTTTGTCTCTGTTGCGATGGCTCTCTATCGTTTGTTTCTTCTGTTGCCAATTTCCTGTAAATCTTCACATCCTTCTCTGCCAGCTACTCCGTCATTATGTCTTGTATAATCCTGTAAAAATAATTGTTACATTTGTTTTGCAGATACCATCATCGGAAGAGGAGTGGCTCACAGCTGCTGAAGAATTTCAGAAGTAACTGTATTCCCCACACTTCATTGGTGCAATGGACGGTAAACCTGTAATGCTACAGCGTCCTATTAATAGCAGCAGTGACTATGACAACTACAAAAACTATTGCAGCATTGTTCTGTTTGCTTTAGTAAATGCCAAATACCGATTCCTCTATGGAAATGTTGGTAGCAAGGAACAAATTTCAGATGGTGGCGTTTACAAATAAAAACAGCACCCTACACGAAAAACTAGAAAGAAAACTATTATATGTTTCTCCTCCGTGTATTAAACAAACGCCATATTTAATGGACGTTCCCTATTTTATATTGGGTGACGAAACGTTTGCAATTAATGATTACACACTATAAAATTTTGAGGGTAATCCGCAAAGACGATTAAAGGAGAGAGTATTCAATAATTGACTTTCGAGAGCGCGAAGAGTCGTAGAAAATGCTTTCGGCATATTTTTCCCTCGTCACCAATTCGGAGGACATGTAAACGGAATTCCAGTAACCATAACAAAGAGGAAAACCTACAATCACAGCTGCAAACTGCACAGTCAAGAAGAACAAGCGTCTCCGTCCGTCGTCGTCTGAGGCGAAACCCAAAGTCCCGGTATCGAACCGGTATGC
>NQII01001794.1:98700-135039 GCA_002778355.1 Clitarchus hookeri
TACACTCACCCGCGCGCGTTCGAGAACGTTCTCCATTTGCCGCGACCCCCGTCTGCCAACCACTCCTCAAGGCTTTCCTCGACGTTAACGTTGATGTTACGTTGCGCGAAACGGTCGCGATAGGTCTCATTAGAACACCCGAGCCGAGGTACAGCCGGCACACGAGAACGTGTTGCTTGTAAGGCCCGAACCACAACTGACATATAATAAACACGTTCGCAGTTGTAAAGATACGCACGTCCACAGCACGGCATTAACGCAGTGGCCTTGCTACAATTGATAAAACGCTGGCGATGCTAAGTTTACGTTGCTACGTTTAGTACCGGAGAAAATGAGATTGGTGTAGTTGGTAACGCTTTCCTGTCAAAAATAATTACTTTTTAAACAATTTTAAAATACATAATTAGTTCTCTTCAATTTTCACCGTTAGCGTAACATAAAAAATTCAAAAACGTCGTGACTGTAATGCTTCAGATATTATTAAAAGAAAATATATACCCAGGAAAGAGAGTCAATACAAGCTATGTGTTTGTTTCACTTGACAACACAACTTCGAATGAAATCTTGCGAAAAGCTGTGTTTTACTTATATAGAGTAAAAAAATGTATGCCAAATGGCAGGTTCGCACTAGGCAGGAGTCAATTCCACTTCTCAGTCACAGAGTACTTACAAATACAAATATCAAACAGCCCCTTGTAGGTAACGAAACCCAGTTCGCCAATCAGCGCCGGGTAAACTTACCTGTCTGTCGGCACCCCATATAATAGGGAACCTTCCGCAGCATTACAGCTGCCAATCAGACGCAGGGCACATTCTCGGAACCTCGCGCAGCCAATCAGAGCGTTTGTTTGTCCACATCAAAGTAACAGCCAGCACATTTACGATATTTCGCCTCTGCATACATACGTATACTGTGTGCCTGAAATATGACATTAAATGGTAGGTACATAAAGCTTGACGTCTCGTGGATATCGAGTTGGTTAGAGACGGAGCAAGCTGGTCGGGTAAGCAGGAAGCAGATGGAATCGGCCGTGGCGTGCAACAAGAAACAATCTCAGCGTTCGCCTGGAGCGATTATGGGAAACCGGTGACATGAACAGAACGTAATAGATTATCCCAGCCCACATCTTCCGCTATCACTGGGCTTTACATATATATTTTTTATTTATAAATCATCATTACTTTGGTAATAATCGTAAAAAAATTTACCAGCATATCTACTATCTCCCAGATTTTACATATCTGGTGTTAGTCGTTTTCGTGTTCATATACCACATGTTTCTAAGTCATGGGGACAAACTTCGGCAGGCAATTCCTTACGAAAATAAAAGACGAAAATGTATGTAGAACTTATCCCCTAAAGTCATTAATACCGGAGCTATGCGATCCAAAAATTTGGGTTTTAATACGCGTTTAGTTCATAATATCAGAAACCACTTGTGATTAAGCAACAAATCGGTGAATGGTGTTTTGTATCAAGGAGATCTCACACCTCTAAAAACGCGGTTCGTAATACCATACCGGTTTCTTTCGGAAGTGGCTTTTGGCACACTATGTGGGTATCAAACTTTATGACAGTACGTTCGAAGCAATATTTAAATACGAAATATGTGAATCAGCACGTATAAATTAAAAAAAAAAGGTCGTCTTGTCTGATCACTCTCAGGTGAACCGTTTGCCGAGAATGTCTGTTTCATATCAGGTAGGCAAACCACAATTCAGAGTAAGGCAATTATAAATGAGGGTTGTTCACTGCCGAATTTGTGTCCACGTGTTTTAGAAACACGTTGTGTATTACCTTAATGAAGTTATTGTCATTGGTAGCTGTAATCGCTGAGAACGATAACCAACCCTCATGGCTCCATCCCACTTGACCAGGCCCATCGCTTGACTAGCGGAACGAATCTCTATCGTTGCGAGTTTTGCTTTCAAGGACAAAGAAATTTTCTTGTTTTTCGGATTAAATACTATGGAAATTCAAGTTCATGCATATGCAGCAGATGGCCATAGCCGTATGAAAATTGTTTGAGAAACGTTATATGAAAGCCAACTACTGGCTAGCAAAGTCATACATACAATCTTCCTGTTTGGTTAAGCATTAAGTTATAGGCCACGTTTTAAAAGTGCTTCTTATAGTTAAGCAAACAAAATTTTGTAAATAACCATAAATAAAACAACATGCAAATATTTGTAATTTTATAGGTAAACAGTATTAAGCCCTACTCACCACTGATTATCATCACCTCAGATACAAAATACATGTCAGGATTCCTGTCCTTTCGGTGTCTTACCTGAAACAAAAGAAAAATCACTATTTAAATATTTTTACACCGTATTATCTTTTCAAAGAAAAAAAAATAGTGGTTCACATTGAAATGGTTTTGTTTCATACAATGCCAGTCGTATTTGTAAAATAACTCCGATCTAGGAAGGAACAAATTGCGGAAGTTTGGCGTTCGTAATTTACGCAAAATTTTATAACCACTACGTGATGACCATAATATCCTTATTCAAATCAAACGGGAGATATAAACATTTTTTTTTCTCGTGTATATGCGAATAAATAGCGTGTAATAATACATCGATATGCTCCAGAAACTGAAATTGTGTTTCGTAAGTACTCAAAATTGCGAACGTAATCGTCAACTTTTTGCATTTCATGCGCGCATTTTTATATTTATAAGAAACAAATAATAAACTGTGTTAAAGTGAAGACTCCCTAAATAATAGCCAACTAACAAACAAAACAATCCCATCCTAACTTCAATTATTCCTTCGTGCTATGTGTGAAGTATGTGAGCAGACGAGAATGCAAAAAATAAAAAACAAAACCACGCAGCAAAAATGTATCTACTTGCTACTCACAATTATTTGGAAACTGCTGCCAAAGATTTTCTTATAACTATACAGCAAAAAAATTGTAAATTTACAAATAATTATATTAGAAAACACGTTTAATTAGCTCAAATATTATAATAAACTAGAAATCCACAGCACTTCCTTGTTAAAATTCAATATTGTTTTCACACGGTCCATAGTGAGGGTTAGTGAAGTTTACTGTAGTTCATTTGCAGTGATATAGAAATATATTTTCCAATAACTTTCCAAAGAATGCCTTGTACAAATACAACAAATGTTAGTACGTGAAAAGGAAATATCACACAATTTCGCCCCTATTGTGATTGGCCTACAAGATCACGTGTACAGCGTCAAGCGTAACGTATCACACCATAAATTGACTATGCCAAGCTTTCTTTTACGCAAACGCACTTGTTAAACTGTCGTGACAGGTCCCATTGAAAAAACCCAAGTAAAGGTCAAGCCGCCATACGTGAACGTGTTACTCGTAACGTGTTACATGAGATGAGAAGTTATCGTAACATCGGCCTAAGATCATCGTACGACTAGGTGCATGAAGCTAAATAATGATATTTATGGTAGTTCGCATTGCAATAATGGTGGCCACACGAGAGGAGCCTTAGGGCTCCCGCACACCTACAGCTTTCATCCGCGTTTGAGGAGGAGAAGCGCGGGAGCGGTAAGGGCGACACTGCCACGCGCATCAAGTGCCCCCATCGCCTCTAAGCGCAAGGCTCTGAGCTGGCGTGCGGTGTTCTGGTCTCACTGCGTGTACCTATGGGACTTTCAGCGGTGGCTCCATAATGTTATTAATGGAAAGTCTGCAGGAAGGTTCAATGCGAGGCCACTTGAGAAATACGGCGCTTTTGAAAAGCCGGTTTTTAGCCTTTTTGGAGCGCTATGAGATGGTGTTTTTAAAGTGCGTGACGCCTTGAAAGCACTCAACAGCCCTCGTCTGAAGTGTGTGTTCTTTTCGCGTATCAGCACATTGAATGCACGTTTGATAGTTTCGTTGAAAAACGTGTGTTCCAAGCACACTGTCACGCAGTTCATGCGCCATTTAGGCGCGAGCCTCAACACCTTGCTCCTCCTGCAAGCTTTGACACAAACCAGTGTGTCCTCTTCCGACGAAGCAGTCATTCCCGCGGGTTTGCGCAAGCTATGCAAACACCAAGGAAGTGCACTGGGCTGCGTGTGTGATGGACAAACACATCCTAGGCTCTTCGCATGAAGGACGCGGCTATTGATACAGGGTTGCTCGGAGATTGCCTGCCCGATACGTTAAACATACGCAAGGCCGGAAACTCTCCTTCTTCTATTCTGAAAGGGTTGAAGGGGTCTTTAAAGCAGCTACTTTTCCTACTGTCCTACCTGTACCAACCAAACAGGGCTTTATTTCAGTTACAACGAAGGAATTTCCGTAATTGGCTTGCGGAGAAAAATTTGAAAAAAAAAAAATGTGTTTTTAAGTAAATGCATTGGCGATATTGAGTTTTGGGAGGATTTGGTCGGCGTTTAAAACAAAGTTCGTAAGTGCCGGTGAGAGTGAAATGTGGTGAATACGGAAAACCTACCAAGCAACAGCAACGTCAGCCACGTTTCCCTGATGCGAAAATCCGGGTGAGTTCGCAGGGAATCGAGCCCGATTAGTCTTGGTGGGAGGCGAGTAGTCTGACCACTACACCACCGCCGTCCCTCTATTCGCGATATATATTCCCAAAAAAAATAAATGGCCTTAGCGAGAGTCGGTTTTACAGGATCGATTCCGAATACTAGCCTGTCGGTCTAGCTTCCATAGCGGAGACAAGTGCTGAAGAGCGAAATTGCTCAAAAGAATGGGGAACCGTCAAAACACAGAGAAGCAGCTACTTAACAGTGAACTGCTTTGAGTTTGCTTTGAGGCCCCACTTATTGAGATATTCGTCATAGGAAACATTCCTAGCACAGAAATGGTTTTTTCTACTTTCACACTCAAAATCTTGGAAAAAAGTTGCTGAAATATTGCCATTTGCTACAACAATACAAGTAATACTGGAAATGTCAAGTCCCCCACAGATTTCAATTCTTAAAATTTTCTTAAGGAACTATTTAACTAAACATTTTTATCTCAATGTACTATATGGATTTTATCATTAAATTTGGTTTCCAGCCTCGAAGAGTTTCTTTAATGTTTGCAACAGCTACCAAAATTCTTCGAAAACTTAAACACTTGAGGCACAGATCAATCATTTTCGTTGTTTTAGGCATTGCCAAGAACAAATTTTTTTTTGGAACTGTGCGTTATTATAACGGTCAGCCGTACATCAATGCCAATTAAAATTTTGTTCTTGTTTATTAATAATTGGCGATAACTGTGTATGGGATTGC
Organism: Clitarchus hookeri; assembly: GCA_002778355.1. Lineage (NCBI taxonomy): Eukaryota > Metazoa > Arthropoda > Insecta > Phasmatodea > Phasmatidae > Clitarchus > Clitarchus hookeri. The sequence goes on from NQII01001794.1 coordinate 103,927, forward strand.
GGAATACCTACAGTCTCAGCAACGAATGAGGTTTCCCACCACGAGAGAAACTTCAATGTGTTGGCCTCTGTTTTCTGGTCTGTACAGTGTACATAATTTAGTCCATTTANGCTTGGAACTGTGCGTTATTATAACGGTCAGCCGTACATCAATGCCAATTAAAATTTTGTTCTTGTTTATTAATAATTGGCGATAACTGTGTATGGGATTGCGGAATACCTACAGTCTCAGCAACGAATGAGGGTTCCCACCACGAGAGAAACTTCAATGTGTTGGCCTCTGTTTTCTGGTCTGTACAGTGTACATAATTTAGTCCATTTAGTCGCCCAGTGCATAAGACACTGCGACTGAAAGGTTAAAGTGTGCGACTATGTGATATGCGCCTTCGTCATCTCACCCTCGGAATGGGTTGATCATCCAGATTGAATGTGGAGTGATGCGAGTTTCCTGTGGTTTAGTGGATCTTTGTAACAACAGACGTTAGCACGAACGCTTCTCCTGTAAATAAAGAGTTACAGTATATTAACGTAATCTGACCATAAAATACAGTATTTCGACGAGTTTACATCAGTTCGTGAAAGAGAAACTCTTTAATTTGAGGGATACGTATCTTTTTTGTATGCTTCAATAAATGCTACAGCTTCTTCTTCTTTTTACATCCTCTCATTGATTGACGTAGGTTCCCCGTGCGCTTTTAGTAAAATACTACTATGTAAAATGTCGTGAAGGTGTTTTAAAGCTTTCATCAGTTGCAATGGTGATGTGCCGGCGAATAAGAAGGGATATGGTTGCTATGGGATTTGTTACGCCAACAGTCTTTGCTCCGGTCGAAAAGAGTCTTATCTCCGGTTGAACAATGGTGAGTCGGGTGAAGGGGGTAGAAGAAGGAAGGAGAAATAACCTGACTTGCGAAGACGTAGTTCTCCAGTCGAACAAAGAACATAAATAATTCCAGGAATACTGTTTGAGAGTTTTCCAGACTGCTGAATCTGCCAGATATAATGTGGAGTAAACAGCGCGTGCCAGCTCTGCAGTAGACGGTTTCCGAGTACATTGTAAGGCCTTCGCCAACACACCCGTCAAAACTACGCAACTTGTATTGTTCGTCAGAAATACCATTGACAAAAATACATGCCGTGGATTTTTAACACACCTCATCTGAGCAAATTTTGATTAGCGCGATATAAGTTACCCAAAGTTTGAGAGCACGTGCACATATTTGGCGGATAAACCGAACGCGCACGAAACTTCTTGATCACGTGGTTTTTGTAGTCCAGGGGGCGATTGGAGAAATATTTCTGAGGACATGCGCAGAAGACTGTCGAATTTAACATATTTTGTTTTAAGTTGTATTACAGGCTGAACGTGAGGGGAATACTCATTGATCTTTGAGCTGTGTCTGGTTTTACTGTAAGGTGCATTACAGTATGCAAAGTTCCACACTCCTGGTTATGGAAATACAAAGAAAACTACACATGCCTCGTGAGAATACATTGATACGTAGCATAATTAACCTTGAAATCTGAAGCATTTGTAAACACACTTTTAAATTCCGTTTCATTCTTGTATAAAAATTAATGTATCTGTAAGTATTCATTAAACTCATACTATTCTGATAATCTTACATTTTTATGTGTAAATTGCAAAACATACCCAGAATTTGCAGCTTGGCACTAATATTCTAACGGACCCAAAAAAGATCTGCAAGTGCCTGTTCAAATCACCCAAATGTACTGTTAAGTTAAATTACGCTAATTAGAATATGTAGAAAAAAAAACGCGTGCTTCAGTTATGCGCATAAATTGCATGTTAATAATATTCTGCAATTTTAAGGTTATTATATTAATTTGCGAAAAAAAAGGACCATTTTATAAGCATATCTAGCGGTAGTGAATATAACATTTTCTAACTTTATTCGTGAGCTTAAAGATAAACTTAACTCTAGTCGGTGAAATATGTTTGTTTGCATGTTAAATATTAATATTACCTATTATAGCCTTTAACTAAATTTTTATTCATACCTAAAAATTTCCTTTTTATTACTTCGTAACTGTCTGGTGTCATAACTTAGCAGAATAAATGAAAAACGATAAGGTATCATGTAATAGGATGCGGATTAACATGAAATATTAGAAAACTGAGAGAGATGGCAATATTTCATATGTATGGCGTGTGTAAGCTTGCAATGTGAGGCAGTGAATAAAACTTATTGAAGATGTGTATTTACAACTATATAGAATTCGTAATGATGCTTTTTTTACTGAAAAAAATACACACATTTTGGTGAAATTACAAAATAAATATGTATATTTAAGGTTTTTTTTTTTTTTTAGCCTTTGATATAAATAAACAAACCTTTACAGTAGGTGTATACTTTCTGGTACAGAGAAAATGTCATTTCCCCGAACTTTGCGTATAATTAGTATATGCTGTTTACGGTAATCAGAGCACTTTTAAAAGCTATGCTTAAGATCTACTTGTCTGCACATTGTGTATTCTTCCACCATGTGTAAAATCAACATTGTCATGGGATTCATCACTTTATTTATGCATCGATCAAGCGAATATGTGAAATTATTGGGCTAGGAAAACCTTTTTTTTTTACTGTTTTGATTATTCTTACACTTAAGCGTATTAAAGGAAGGGAAATAAAATTTATAATTTCAGTATTCACAAATGTTTACGTAACACTTTCAATTCAACGTAAAAACATAGAAATAATTTGTGATTTTCCTCCGTCGTTACCAACTTTTACGGGGCACATGCCAGTTGGTGCGTCCCTTAACACATATGAAGAAAGGGGTAATAATATTTTTCAAAGGTTAATATCCAAAGTGTTAGGTTAACCATGGATATCCCATAGTACGTTGTAGAAGTTATTTGACTACATTTGAGTAAAAATGTACTTGGAAGTTGAGTGAAATAAAATACTTTTGTATGTGTAAAAATACATGGAGGAAAATATTTTGTGGAGAGGTCACCCTGCCAAATTATTTTTTAGTCGCTACAAAATAATTTATTGCTGGCCAAAAAAGTTAAGTAGTGACAAGTAAATAATTTATTGTTCACCACAAAATTTATTTGGCATGGTTAATAGTAACAAAACATTTTGTGGATGCAACAAAATAAGATTTGACTTCGCCAAGGTTTTAAGTTATTCCCGAAGTCTTCGTCCCAAGTATTAGACTATAAATTTAGATCAAAATAACGTAGGCTAGAAGACAGAACATAAATTGTGCGTTCGCTGCTGTCATTTTGCAAGTTCCTACAAAATACTGCAGTTATATTTTTTGTCTGACCAGACATTTAAAGAATATTGAAAATAATGAAATTAGCTATGAACATATATAGTAAGGGGCCGATGAATATACACTGGCTTGTAGATGCGTTTCTAGGATTCAATATTTGTATGAGTTTTCTCTATGTTTCATAAACTTTCGTTTCCAGTATAAGACAGGCTTTCGTATTTGAACATTTCTGGAGAATTTTCAAGATAACTAACTGTGGGAAAAGGAGAAAAAAAACTTAGAATTTCAAGACTTGCGGAAATAAAAATGTTATGTTAATGCCTTTTCTGGTGCATTCAAGAAATAAAATGTTCAAGAGACTAAAACATTTCTCGGAAAACCTATGGAAATGAAATGGAATCCCTGTTGAAATTGGACAGTAAACTTAAAGCGTCGTCAATCTCCGAAATTCTTAAATACTAGTACTATCATCACGGCATCATTTCTATGACTATATAAATGCTAGTTTTATAGATGTAGGTTAAAGAGGCATGTAATTTTCACTATTTTTTCAGTCTAAAGATATGATCATGGGGATATAATATCTGAATATTTCTCGAGTTTTTAAATAATATCATATGTGGAACTATTCTTGTCACGTCAATTACGAGTTTCTAAATTCCCTAACTGAATATGCTCTTAACGAGTATGTGAATTACAATATTCTTTCTAATACATGTGCAATCTTATCTCGCGATAGTCACTTTCACTCTGTCACAAATAAGCTATCTTAATTACTCCATTCCTAAGGTACCAACACTTTGAATTTCTAGTTTTTATTATGAATCTCCTACGGAGTTTACATAGGAAAATTTATTATTTATTGCACGTATAACTACAAAGTGGCGGAAACACTTAACAATTAATCAAAATTTCTTCTCCCTTTGATTTAACGTAGGGAATCAGAAATTAAATTCACCATTATTAATTTGGCAGCAATAAAACCAGGTGTATTTAATTCACAAGAAATTATATATAATATTTATTGTAATATTTTATATATACATATATCTATATAAATATATATAATATTACTAACAAAAATATTTTTTTGGATTAAAGTGGATAAATACAAGACACCCATTCCACCAAACCCATCCAACCATAAAATAGGATTAAGTCCGTCCATCATAGTAAGCCAACAACTCAACTCACCTGCGTGCATACGATATGATAAAAATTTGTGTTCAATGTGCTGGGTTTGGAATAATTATTTGAATTTTTTTCGCATTAACAAAGGGGGGAAAAACGAAAAACATTTGTGTCAATAACGAATGGTTGGTCCTATTATTACAGAAAGGAGTTTTGTGAACAATTTTCTTCTATAGAGTCATACACAAATTGAAACAAAAAAAAAACATTTTCAATGCTGATTTTACACATTCATCAATTAATATTACAATAATGTTAAATATTATACCCTTTTATTAACATACTATGTATGTTTTTGTTTAATCAGAAATCATTCACGTGCAATACTGCGTGGGAATATTTGACGTTAGGGCAGGAAACTATTTTACAAGGGTTGATTACGTAACTGCTCACTTAACCGCAAACCAGCTGTAGCAATGCGGAGCTAAAGTTGACCAGAAGCCAATATAATCAGAAGTTTCCTTTCTCTTATATTTAGCCTTTCCCAATAACCGTGGAAATTAAAACCAGGACTTACTCTTCTTTATGTATTTTCCACCTTTCTTGAGTATACATATTTTCCTCTCGACGTCAGTCGGGACATATGCACTACACCTGAGGTTTCTGAGTACTTTAATTTTAATTTGTAACTTTACATCCTACAAAAATTATAAATGCAAAAATCTGTGTGAAAGTTCATCAGGCTGCCCAAGGACATCTGAAATTGCTTAACGACTGCTATCAATTGATAATAACCGGGGCCAAATATTTAACGTGCCCTCCGAAGCCCGGAAGCGATTATATGTTATGCCATTAAACTGTCACCCATCCAAATGTGTGCCGCTGGGAACGTTGCTTAACTTTTGTGATCGATTAAGATATCTCAGGCAAGCGCAAATAGTAGTACCTAGGTACACTTATTTCTAAAGCTACAACTTGATGAAACTCACGTTTGGATTTTCTTACATCGACACTGAAAAGCGGAAATGTGGTAACTACGCAATAGTTGCACAGATACACTCCAAAAACAATATCCTACTTCTTGGATATCGGGCAAAAAATATTTCCTTCTTTTTGGGTTAGCTTAATGAGTTAAAAACCTAGGCCAACATAGTAGAATTTCATAATTCTGTTTTCACATAAATGAATTGTCTTTTTCCAATTTATTTAATAGTGTATCACTGTAAAACTCAATTGTACCCGGGAAATTCGGGCCGGCTCGCTAGTTTAATATTAAAGTAAACAAGTTGGAAGGTTATTTGAAAGCTTCGTAGCACTGAAAATTGACGTTCAACGGAATTTCCTACCAGAAAAAGTGTTAATTTTAACCTCTTGTTGTGGGACCCTTGCCGTCGTGCACAGGTTTTTTTTCGGGGCCATCCTATATTTTCTCTTTCTTCATTTTACCGTTCCGTTTTTCAGATTGACTGGGAAAGTCAGGTTGCATTACTCAGGTAGGACAGCTATAATCCATTCACGGTCACTTTGAACTTTTCTGTAGCCCTGTTTACGTGACACTTCCAGCATATCCCTCCGCCTCATGCAAACAAAGCTTATCCAAGTCTAGAAAATTACATCAGAGGGACAACGCACCGCATTCTTGCGCACTCAGTTACATAATATTTTGCATAAGAACTAGTTCCACAAGCCACACTTGTGAGTTCAAAAGATCACTTTCTTTTTAATTTGCATGCGGTGAATCATTGAGCTCGTTTTCAAGTTCGTCAGTTGCACTCCACATTCTGCAACAAGGTGTGTGCCACTGTCATCTCGTTCGTTCACAAAAGCTTTTCGAAACAAAGCAAAAGTCAGATATGTTTTATTCTCCTCTTGCTGTGTTGTATGACACTTAACTGATGGTTTGAGCAGCTGACTTGACAGGAATACTTCCACAGAAGATGACAGCTCGCAAAAGTGCCCACGCCCACGTATCTGACTAAAAAAAAAAAACTTCCTAGAACATCTTGTGTTAAAGGCCCTTTCACACAATCAGTTTTGTATTCAAATTACCTTTAATTTCTATTAAAATAAGTTCATTGAATGCTTTATGACGTCATAGAAACGTCATAGTCGTGACCATTTTCTCTTCAATTTCATGAATGTTTCGTTTTACTTCAAGTTTTGCGGTTAAAACGTGTTCAATATTTTTTTAAATCAAAATTTCCAGACGCTTATCACAGGTTTTGTGGCAGTATTAATGGCAGTTATATCATACTAATAGATTTGTGTGCACACATTTAAAGTGTTTACTAAATAAGGACGCATATTTTTAAAAAGAAAATATAAAACAAAATGAAGAATATTTGTTTGGATTTAACCAATAATTTTCGTATCGTCCATGAGTTGTAGACACGTCTAAAAATTTTCAGTTGTTTCTTTTAAGTGTTTTTTTTAATGTTATACATTTTTATAGAATGCAATTATCTGAAAGGCAAATGAAGTGAATTTTCAGTTCAGTAAATTGAATTCAATAAATATTTGATTGTGGGAAATGGCCTTAAGTTTGGTTGTCAGTATTTATGAATACCCCACTTTCTTCATGTCTCCAAAAGGCCCAAATACAGGAGCTATAGACACTTATCCAACTTTCTGAAATGGCTTCATAGACGTTTCTTACCATTTTAATTTTTTCAGTAACATTTTTCATGTTATGCAATACTTTCAGCTGTTCCTGGTTAGTGTTATGTCTTCCAAGTGCTAATTGTGATGGTTTACCTGGCGGAGAGTTTGGTTACCTGCTATTCATTACATCAAAAAAATTGTCCACAAATTGAAGGAGAGCTGCTGTTTCAGGGTTCCCCGTCACAGTTTGTATAGCTGTAGCTGTTGTTTTCGAAATCAATTTTAGCAGAAGCAATATTTTGTCTGTTGTTTCCTTTCACTGTCAGCAGATACTCATTAAGTTTTGACACGACTTTTTCAACACGTCAAACTGCAAATATAACGCCTGTTTCCGAGAAGATGACAATCCTGTCATCAATACCACGAGAACTTTGCTATGCGGCCAAAGAATTTGATATAAATTTTGGCCAAAACAAGTGTTGCTATCTACATGCATCTCGTCGAAACTAAGAACACAGCAACTATCCATCTCTGCAAGATTTTTCGAAATTTGTTTCAAAATGAGGAAGACACTTGTCAGTGGTCAAGGAATGTTTTGAGTTGCGTGACGTCACGCAACTCGTCCTTGAAACCGGCAGCACGCTCCAGTATCAAATAAGTGACCCCCCCCATTTTTTTTCCTAAACACCATCGTGAACACAACGAGGTGGCACACTCAATTAGGAAGATAAGTGATAAGGTCTTGGGTTTGGACAGTGTTTCAAAAAACGGGTTCGGTAAATAATAATGATGCCAAAGGCCCCTCATCCCAGCAATTACACGAGACATGGAAATGAGTTTAAGTATATATATATATATACATATCTTTAAGAAAATGATTCACGAAGGTTCGCCAAAAAAAAAAGTTTTTTATAACTCACACATGATTAGTGGAACTTCACAACAGTTAGCAATAAAGTTAAGGTTTTAAAGTGGAAAGTCACGTGAGGTGAGAAATATTACAATTTTAAGCCTATCTGAGACACAATTTCAAAAAATTCAGATAAGGCTAAGTTAAATAAATAACAGAATGTGCACAAAATATAGACATATTTTTTAAATATCTAAAAAGCTTGCGAGGAGCACTACAGATGGATTAACGATGTAACTTACAGCTGAGTTTTACCTTTTCTGTCATTTTATACTGCTCCATATAATTCATTATAAATTAAGTTTTAAGAATGGTACCCTATTAAAAAATAAGTGCATTACTACACTTTTTTACTTTTTTACAAGGTTCGTTTTTTTTAATTCAAGTACATTAAATTTTTATATGGAAGTAGATTGGGTATGCCGAAGCTGAGGCAAGGGCTGGGGTCTGCAGTGCTGTGGTGCCGTCCGCCATCTTGGTTGACGTCACAGGCGCGGCCGGTGACCTTGCTATTCTCCCCTCCCACCCTCCTGACATACACCGCCGTCCTATCCAGAGACCCGTGACCCCAAAAATGATTTTAATAAAAAAGGTTTTTTAATCAAAAATATTTTAATACATTTCTTAAGTATAACGGCTTGCCACTTTGGATATTATTTTCCAAAGATATAATATTCCATATGCGGGAAGAATTATAAAAATATTGCAAAAATCGAGGACCATATAACATTAACCTCACCCTCTCCCCACCCTAGTCAAGCTCACCCTCCCCGCCACAACCTCAGGCAATTACTAATATAAGTCACAAAAAACGTCTAAAAATCGTGGAAGATGTAACATTAAACCCCTTTTCACACGTTTCCCTTGCTCGTGCCCATCCAATCACAACCAGCCCCCCCCCCACCACGGACGAATTATCAAGACTCCTAATCATCACGTAAAGCGTCGACCACCGGCTGCGCAACACCCCTTCACACACCGCTCTCACGGGTCAGGCAGCTGGCTGACCTTGTCAAATAAATCGTCAAACGATCATACATTTAGGAATCGATGCATATAAATAATTTGATTTTTTAAATTTATTTTATTTATCGTTTTAAAAATTGCCAAAATTATAAAAAAATTACAGTTAAATGTGTCGAAAATGTATTTTTAATGCAATATCATTTTATAACAGTTAAATTATGTAAATTTTACACTTTACTATTACACTTGGTAACATTTAAAAAAAGGAAACATTATCATGGACGGATGGGGATCTGACCCCATAACCTCTCGAACAGGTGTCAGGTGCTCTAACCACATTTTTTCTTGATAATACAGGATGAGTATGAAAGAATACCCCAACGTTGAAGGTCTATAATATAAAAACCAAACAACCTACAACCTTGACTGACCAATAAAATGAACCGTGTAAGCGTGAAGTTTGTTTACCATACATTCATAAATGTTCAATGTTACAACTACGATCGGCCCGAACGACATCTACGCGATAATCACACTCGTTCCACGCTCTTTCCAGCATGTCCGGTGTTGCGGTTTGGATGGCGTTCGGAACTCACGGTTTGAGGGGTGAGGGGATAACAAGCTCGCATTCGACACGTCAATCTGAAAGGGACGGTCTGATGTTTCCTTTATGGTGCGCCACCCCATTGGCACCTAGCTGTTCGCGGATACTAGAACGAGACGTTGCCGCAACGCTGGAATGGTCGAGGAGCATCTGGTGACCAGGCTCTTCATCACTGGCCCCCAAGAAGCCCTGATCTTACCCCATGTGGTGTTTTTATATAGGGGTACATAAAGGATAGAGTGTTTCGTCCACCATTGCCGGTTAACAATGAAGACCTCAAAACGAGAATTACGGACTCCATCCAAACCATAACACCGGACATGCTGACAAGAGCGCGGAACGAGTTTGATTATCGCGTAGATGTCGTTCGGGTCGCTCGTGGTGGTCACCTTGAACATTTTTGAATGAGTGGTAAACAATCTTCACGGTTCCACGGTTCATTTGATTGGTCAATCAAGGCTGTAGGTGGTTTGGTTTTGATATTATAGACCTTCAAAGTTGGGGTATTATTTTAATCTCAACCTGTATTTTGTGTCTTATAATTATCACCACCGCAGAGTTTGCACTGAAATTACATATTTGAATATGTGATACATCCGTACTTTTCCAAGTCTAGAATGATACTGATGGTCGTATATTATTTTCAAGCCTGTGCGATATTTTTCCGAAAGGAGGTGCGTACCTGCATTATGAAATAGCCTGTTACTTTCTTCCACCAGTTTGGCTTTATGAATATATAGTTCATACTGTACGAATTGCATTTGTAAACAATATAAATATTATGGCGTATGTACAGACTTAAATATGAATTGTAGTTATCCGATAAGTTTAAGTCTACCTGATAACGGGCTGGTATGTATAGAGTGGAATGTGAAAGTAAAGCTCTGGCTGCTTATAACAATACGGGGAACTCTTGATGTGAATTGTGATATGCATGATGATTTGTCTCTGTATTTAGCAGTGCAGGTAATTTTTCATATAAATTTCCAGTATGATTTTATTTTTACACTAGCTGTGCCTGCGGCTCCGCTTGCGTGGACTACAGAATTATTGTTTAGGTTTTTTTTAAAAATACAGTGGAAATTTACTTGGTATTAATCTATTATATACATTAATCTATACATATTATAAAATCCAACGTCTCGGTGAATTATATAGAAAAAACACTTATTAGTATTTAGCTGTTATAGATAGATATATCATACCGTCGAGGTTTTTTTTTAGGTCTTTTTATTCTAGGTAATTCTTTACTACATGATATTGTTCTATCTTTAACTGTTTAGACAGAGTATTGCAAGAGAGCGCGCTGGCGGCAAAAGTTTTCTGTTTTGATTCACTATTATTGTTTGAAAATTTTTTGAGATATTTTCTCGCAATAAAAAGTAGCGAATATCACCTTTCAGCCCTCCAACTATTTCTGTGCAAGAAATTACGTCGTTCCGTTGCTCCGTTGCGACGTGAAAGAAGGACAAACAAACAAACAAACAAACACACTTTCGCATTTATAATATTAGTTAGGATGCTGGGATTTTATTCCCAAACAGGATACGAATCAGGATTCGGATGGGTCTGTATTACGTTCTCAACTTCGTATATTTATTAAATAATTTCTGGTTTTTTTCTTACCAGTTTATTTCCTGTTACATTTTTACTAAGGGTGCTAATATTTAATATGTATATTTTACTGATTTTTTTAATGTTGAACATCCCGTAATGGAATATTTGAAAGGATTCATCATAATCTTGTGTGATTTCATGTCGCGGTTGCACTAGGTCGTCTACCCGCAACACTTTGTTTGTTTTAATGTCTGACTTTTATATAGGTTTTTTTAATGTTGCTTCTTGAGGTTGGAGTATATTTATTGTTCGTATTATTTTCGAAATTTTGTCTGTAATGGTATTTTACGCTTTCCATTTTATATTACATCGCAGGATTTGTTTTTGAATGTTTCGTTTGTAGATTATTTACCTGAATGAGGAGCTGCATTTCGACGGCAGGTATGTAGAGCTACATCGGGACTGGATGGACCGGGTGATGCACGAACTGCGGAGAGATGAGCATCGTCTCGACCCAAGATGGAATGTTTTCCAGAACACTGTGTCGTTAATGTGAGCAGAAGCTTTCTGAAAGCAGCAATGCTCGGCCACATGGGGCCAACTATATTCGGAATGTGGAGCATGTTTTTCGCATATGAAAAATTAAAATCGCAGTTTGGTCGACGAAGTGGCCACCTGAAAAGGTATCTCGAAGTCTGTACTGGTCTACCTTCACTTCCTGCTAAGCATTATAAGCCGACATCGCATTGGAGATGTACTGGGATGGTAACTGGCGCTTCACACACTGGAGGCAGAAAACTTCAGTTGTGAATGCTGTGGGCGGATCGTTGATTCCTTCCATGCAGCTACTACAACAACATTTTCGCAAATACTAATGAAGCACGAAGGAATGAAAAGCACGCTTGTGTAAGGTGTTCCATACGCATGCCATATTGGTGTGAGAAGTACTCTTAACAGTTTACTCGCACCGACTGTTGAAAAAAATTCATCTGAAACAATGTGAACGGGGTGCACCATCCTACGATGCAAACCTAGCGGTTCATCCTTCCTATTTGTCATTTACAGCAGAGGCTGGTCCCAATGCAACTTCGACCCGCGAATCAGAAGCTACAACTAGCAATTCGGCCCGATCTTGCATCGCAACCTAAGAAAGTAAGCTGAATTGAAATGGATTTTTCCTGAAAGAATCAGCATTCAGGGGACAGTTGAAATTGCATGTAGCTCCAAATCCGATAACTTCAACGAAAGATAGTTTGTTCATTTGTGACTCGTAGGAAACAGAATTTAATATACCGACTTACAGAGGAGGTGGGGAAATACTGAGCCGTGAAATATAATATATAGTGGGAATGTAGCTATAGTAAACCCGATGTATACAAAAAAAGGCATTCAAGACCTCGAACTTACCTGAGCGTAATGCGCATGACATCGAAGCCGGTGTTGAAAATAGCATAATAACTGTATGCTGCGAGGAAGAAGAAATGGCAATGAAGGGCTCTCTGGCTAAACACTCGATTCGGTAGATCACCTGCAGCTGATAAGAGCGGATTCTGTCAACTCAACACATAGACAATATATTGATATCTTCGTCTTTGGTATGGATTACGAACACATTAAAATATCCACATTTCATGATATAACAAATTGTATATACGCAAGGAGCCTAGGTTAGTGAGAAGCCTATGGATCGATGATGGTTACCTGTCTGAGGGGTTACAGTGCTGCGAAGTTTATATGTGGGTTGCTTCAACTTCCATCACCAGCTTGACTGACAACAGTAACATCGTTTTATTGCTGTAACTCCCGCGTTTCAATGCCTACAACGAGTACGAATGTATCACTCAACAACTAAACCGCAGGTGCAACATCTCTTTCTATGATGACAACTTCATTCCTGGTTCCTGCTCCTTCCGATATGAAGACAGCCGAACCATCTGGGTCCACTAGTGTAATATCTACAGAACTTTCAGTGACTAATCGCCGTCGCTATTGCTGCAAGGACTTTGCCTTCAGGCTTACTGCACGACAACACGAAGTTTATAAGTGCCAGAACAGTTGTTCGTGTTTAACGAAGGACTGAGATTTGTATAAGAATGCACACTTTACATGGACGAACATTAATAATTATGCAGTAATAAACTTTAAATCAATATTAAAAACTCCAAAAATTATTTTAATATTTTAACTCTAAATCTTTTTCCCTTGTTATAATCAGATTTTTATAAAAAAAAAGCACTATGATGCAAATATTATTTTTAATTTAGCTAATCAGTATGTATATAAACGGTCGTACGACTTATACATTCATACTTTCCGTGAGCTATAGATGATGCTTGAAAACTGAATTTCACAAGCCTGGACTTAAGAAATCGGAAATTATAAACGTATATGCGTATAAATGTTCGCTTGTTTACAACCTGATTTGCGAAGATGTGGGCATACTATCATTGAAGATACATGCCCGATTCAAAAAATACCGAGATCTTATAAAACATTGCATGCCATTAAAAAAATTTATCAAAACCAGCTACAAAAAATAGTCCTTATAAGCCATAAATTCACTAATGGAAAATAAATATAACAAAATGTATCNATCAAAACCAGCTACAAAAAATAGTCCTTATAAGCCATAAATTCACTAATGGAAAATAAATATAACAAAATGTATCATATAATACAAATTTCTGTAAATGTGCGAGGGAATAGCAGCCCTTTCGTATACAATATAACCGATTTAAGATATCATTGTTATAATTTCCTAAGTAGCGTAGTGGTTAGAACCCCAGTTCGATAGGTTGTGGGTTAAAAACCCCAACCTTCCATGAGAATGTTTTCTTTTTTAAATGTTATCAAGTGTAATNGTTTTCTTTTTTAAATGTTATCAAGTGTAATGGTAAAGTGTAAAATTTACACTATTTAACTGTCATAGACCGATTTTGCAATTAAAATACAATTGCGATACATTTTACTGTTTTTTTTTTTAGATTTAAGCATTTTTCGAACGATAAAAAAATAAATTTTAAAAATTTTTAATTTTTATAAATACACTGATTCCTAGATGTATGATATTTTTTAAGATTTGTTTGGCAAGGTCAGCCAGCTGCCTGACCCGCCAAAGCGGTGCGGGAAGAGGTGTGTGGCAGGGGGAAGAGGGTGGTCGACACTTTTTTTGTTGTTAGAAGTCTTGTTTGAAAAAGGGGAAGGGGGGGATTGCATGGGCGAGTAAGGGAAAAGGGTCTAATGTTACACGTTCCTCGTCTTTTAGAAAATGTTTATGACTTTTAATATTAATTGCTAGGAGTGCAGGAGGAGAGGGGAGAGGTGAGAGTGCTGGGAAGAGCGAGGGGTAGGGTAGGGTAAAATTATATTTTCTTGGTTTTTTTTTTAGAATTTTTGCTTAGATTTTTGTGATATTTCATAATAATTGCCAGATTTGGTTTTGGGGAGGGTGAGCTTGGCTAGTGTGGGGCGAGGGTGATGTTAATTTTATATGTTAACTTAATTTTTTGATTATTTTTATCATTCTTCCCGCGTATGGAATATTACATTTTTGGAAAATAAAAATCCAATGTGGCAAGCCAAAATATTTAAGAATTTTATTCAAATATTTTTTATTAAAATACTTTTTTATTAGCATTATTTTTGGGGTTAAGGGTCGCTGGNGGGGGGGGGGTACAAGGTCACCGGCCGCGCCTGTGACGTCAACCAAGATGGCGGATGGCACCACAGCACTACAGGCCCCAGCCCTTGCCTTAGCTTCGGCATACCCTATTTACTTATGGACTTTTAAAGATTTTGAGACTAGTATTAAAGTTTTTTCGATAGTTTTTTTTGCACAAAATCCAAATAAATTGCCAAACATGTTAAGCCAAGAGGTAGGTAACTAATGTTTCTCATGCAGGCGTACTGAATGTCTGTAATGAAATCTTTCTTTAATTTAATAGACTGGTAGTTCATTAACACCGCCGCAGAGTGAGGAGAATCATATGCGCACCGAGTGAATCATTGCACTCCGAGAAACGGGTACACAGCTTACAAGCGTACCACAGCCGCGCCATTGAGTATCCTGGTCCTGCAACAGAACCGCTCAACATGTTTACGTAAAGCAAAATTAAAAGCGAATCTACGCTGAAAGACATCGGCAGAGAGAATTTAACAGAACAGTTCTGTAATAGCATTTTATGGTAGCGACAGCTAAACTTTAGTACCAGCAGCAGAATGTTCTGTCATACTTTACTATCGAAAATTGTTAGCAGAACAACCTGAATATTGTCAATAGTTATTCATTTGCGGGAACCATCTTTTCTGTAGCAGGAACAGTGTGTCTTCTGTAATAGGAACTACACGGATAGTCGTGAACACAATCTTACAGTATTGTTACGATAACAGAACGAGATATTGTAAACCCAACAGTGCTGTTTGGTATCTGCAACAGAATGTTCTGTAGAAATCACCTCTTTTTTTTTCTTCAAAAGTTTACAGAAATGTTTGACAGTTACAACAGTGTAGTGGACTGTTAAAGGAACCCTCTAATTCCTTTAAAGATTACAGAACTAGTAGAATTAACGATAGAGAATATAAATAGAAAAATTCTGCTATTGTGAAGTAATATTTATTTAGTGGAGGCTGTTGACAATCTGTAAGGGCACTGTGTATCTTTTTAAAATGTTGACAGACCCCGCCACGTTAGGGGTTAAATGTAATAATAGCAACAAGTTTGCTGGAATGTCCTACCACTCACACAAAAAAGACATAACAATTAAATAACTAACGCCATATTCTTGTGGTTACTATAAATTATCTTATGTGAAAGGAAAACCTGTTTACACAAACGTTACACGTAAAAACGTTTTTATATCAGAAGACACTCAATGTTGTATAATATGAGCATATAACATACAGGAAAGATTATTTATTAAATAAATAAGCCCACTCATGTATGAATTCGCCGCGTCAAGATTCCTCTGCAGACATGTTACTTGACAAGCTTTAAAATAATTAAACAATGTAGAACCAATACTCTTAAAAACCTGAATCTGGTAAAAAACATAATAGCCGAGCGTTATAAGGCGTCCGTCTATCAATACGACGTCTGGTAGTTCGAGGCTGCCTGCTTCAACACGGACTATTTCAAGTTCTGAAAAATAAGTACAGATAGCAGCGCATCCTATAAGCCGACGAGGGAATTACAATAGACCACACGAGTTGGTTAGGACTACCATGCTGCTCGGTAAAGGCAACAGAGCAGATTGGTAGCGCTACCATATGTTACTGCTGGGTGCACTATCAGCTCTGTAGCGGCATCCCAGCAGCATTGTAGGGAATACCATACTGGATTGTAGTCAGAACTATACTCGTTTGTAATCGCGACATTCTATTCTGTAGAAAGTAATGACGTCACTGATTTGTGACGCACTGACATTATACAATATGTTCTGTTGCCGTTACCATATACCTCTAACAATATTCGTAGGGTACCCACAACCAAACAGACTGTTGTCCGTATTTTAACAGTCTTGGAAGGTAACGGCTACAGAATTATGGTTCCTACAACAATATTTTTCTTTCAGTGTAACAAAACTAATACTTTCATCGCAACGAACAAGACGCATCGCAAAAGAAACACCCGATGCCAGATAAACATTAGCCATCGCATGATGAGTGTGGATTTTTTTTTTTTTTTGTTACGCGTGTTCCATTAACGAAGAAGAAGGAAGTGATCATAAAACTGTTGGCAGCCCGCGACTCGTTTAGGACGGTTGTGTTCGTTTCGCAAGGCCATTCGATATACCGAATGATTACGGAGTGGTCATCAATAAACCACTAATCAAAATAAATTAAAAGATCTTGCTAGAGAAATACATTTCTGCAGTTAGCGCGTTAACTATTAGCAACTAAATAAAATGCATTAAACAGTTCAAACAAAGAACTTAATCACATCCTTAAAGTGGGCATGGAAATTTAAGAGCACATATACATAAGAAAGNAAACAGTTCAAACAAAGAACTTAATCACATCCTTAAAGTGGGCATGGAAATTTAAGAGCACATATACATAAGAAACAAAGTTAACAAATGTTATTTCCAATTATTTTCATTGCAAATTATCCAGCTAACGTTATGCACTGAAAATTTTTTTCGTTTAACAGATACGTTTATTTTTAAAATATATAAGCCTTTCACGGTTTCTTCACATTTTTCTGAAGCACTGCTTAAGTTCTAATTTTGTTTACCGATTACGTATCCTTCCGCTNTTTCACGGTTTCTTCACATTTTTCTGAAGCACTGCTTAAGTTCTAATTTTGTTTACCGATTACGTATCCTTCCGCTGCATGTAAACATAAACACTGCCATGTGACGTCTACATTTTAACTGTTAAATTTTTGGTTTACTTTTTTCAGCTGTTCAAAGAATTGTGTCATATTTCGAAAACCATTTCCTGCGAACGTTCGCAATTTAAGCCTATAACCATATTTAGGTCAGCTTTATGACTTTTTAAAAATGTCTGGATTGACGATAATTCTTACAGTTATTATTTTAAATTGTTAAGGTATTTGTTATTCACGGCAAAGCACTTTACAAGTAATACAGGTTAATATTTTGCCGCGATGTGTTTAACCCTGTTACACCAGCGAGGGAAAGAACTGTATTATTTAACCTCTTGTTATTAATATGTATTGGGTTATTTCGTTTAAAGGACGGCCTTAGTTAGAATAAAAATTAAAAAGAAGGAACAACCAGTCCAAAGAAAAGACACAGTGAATTCAAACACGCCACATTGTGTCACTCATGTTTTGTACGTAGTAGCGACAAATTTGAAAGCTAGTGTTTAAGATGAACACAAATAGGCCTACCGTAATTTTTATTCCGCTCATATGAATTTATACCTACTGTTTTCTATGTTTATTTCATTATTTATTTTAATATATCCGGCTGGGCTTAGTATTTTTTTGGGATTGTGGCGAACATTCAGATCACAGAAACGTAAGCGCATTACACAATTGTGATTCAAACATCTAGGGCAAAGTTACAACATTGTGATAAACAAACAGACGTAACTCTAAAAAAAAAATAATTTCGTCATAAAAAAAGGTTCCTGTTAAAACGTATTAATGTCGCACGTCCAGTATTTGCAATCACACGCACATTGGCCCAATGAAATGTAATGACAACAATATTCTTTCACACACAGTGGTCACGACGCACGTTACAGTATATTTATTCCTGGCGTTGAAAAAACAGATGTATCACATATCGTAACTTGCCTAGGTAGGTTTAAAAAAAACACGTGTACAAACGTGATGTGGAAATTAAAGTATTTTTCACAAGAAGAGAAAGTTAACGCTTCATTCAGAAACACGTCATGTCATGTCGCTAGCCACTACTTCTGNAGTATTTTTCACAAGAAGAGAAAGTTAACGCTTCATTCAGAAACACGTCATGTCATGTCGCTAGCCACTACTTCTCCCAACTTCGGATTTATAACCGTCTTGTCATCATATCTAAATAACAATAAAATCTCGTTTCTGTTGTAAATTACAGATTCAAAAATCATTGTTTTTGCTCAAATAAGTATTAAATACACTAAAATTCAAAACATGTATAATTTTCCTCCAACTGCTAGCGGTGAAAAACTTCCCGTGTGAGAAAAAGAAAGAGAGAGAGAGAGAGAGANATGTATAATTTTCCTCCAACTGCTAGCGGTGAAAAACTTCCCGTGTGAGAAAAAGAAAGAGAGAGAGAGAGAGAGAGTGCGACAAACTCCACTCCATCTATTCCAGTTTCTTCCTCGGAAGAAAAGAAGGCTATGTCACTATAGCCTACGCACCGTAATTTTAACTGATATTTTTAACTGTAACAATGGGATATGTTTCATTGAGTGCTATCTAAAAATTTTAATATATCAATAGGCAACGTTTAACTAACGAATAGTATACCAAAAACCTAGCTTAAAACAATATTTGAACTGTGAACTATTTCTTACTAGCCGTTGCCAACCCATTGCTGCTCTCACTAATTAACAACGGTGAGTGCAGCAATGTGTTGGCAACGGTAGTAAGAAATAGTTCACAGTTCAAATATTGTTTTAAGCTGGTTTTTTTANTGAGTGCAGCAATGTGTTGGCAACGGTAGTAAGAAATAGTTCACAGTTCAAATATTGTTTTAAGCTGGTTTTTTTAAAACTATTCGTTAGTTAAACGTTGCCTATTGATATATTTAAATTTTTAGATAGCACTCAAAGAAACATATCCCATTNAAACTATTCGTTAGTTAAACGTTGCCTATTGATATATTTAAATTTTTAGATAGCACTCAAAGAAACATATCCCATTGTTACAGTTAAAAATATCAGCTTAAATTACTGTGCGTAGGCTATAGTGACATAGCGTTTTTTTTAATACGAAATAAATATTACAAGTTATTGAATATACTAAGCTAAAGTTTCATTTATTCAAAAATACAATACTTCAAAATAAATCACATTGTTATATACTTGTGGTATAAAAGTCATTGGAAAACAGGTTAACATGTTACTGCTAGGGTGATTTTTCAAAGGTTCGTTTCAAAACATCAGAAGAAAACCTGAATGGACTATAGTATAAATAAGAAATTTAGGAAAAAGTGGAAGCACTTTGCCATTAAAACAACACAAAACAGAAAAAATTATTCCTAATAGGAAATAAATAAATTGAGAAAACAATTAAAGCTAGTGTCAAAACACAACGGCATGTTGCTTTCAGACAAAAGTCATCATGGGTGACTGGAAACTGGTGCTAAGTTTAGCCGGCTCCAATGTCAAAGGTGCAGTATTTTCAATAAGACAGAGGTGAAACGTCCGTTTATTACGTGGACTCCAGCCACACGCCCCAGCAAAATGGCGCCGCTGTTCAGCACAATATCTGAACGCCGTTCGGCAACCAATGATTGATGATTGTATTTGCCAGCCGGCAGCCCAGGCAATATGGAACCTGTCGCAGCAGGCAGTAGCCAATCAGACGCAAGGCTCGTTCCATAGCCTCGCACAGCCAACCAGCAAACGGGTGACCACCACGCCGTTTCGCCGCTGTGTGCTTATCTACTCTGTGCCGAAAGGGCATGCTTGTCGTGGATGTTCTGGAGTTGGAGTAGCGTCAGAATTAAGACAGGAAAAAAAAACGGGATTACCCCGGGAAAATTTCCACATCGCGGCAGCGTCCGCTGCGTTTTCTACGTGCCTGATGTTAACTTTGGAAAGCCAGTTAACTGCCAGTGACGCAACCGCGAGTGTTGGAATAATAGACTGTACGGTCACCACCTTTAGGTTATTACGAGCGGCCCGGTGTAAAACGCGCCATTAGACTACCTTGAGTTGACTACGCGAGTGGAAAGTACATCATGGCGAAGTTCTCGAAGCGACCCGGGAGGTGGTTAATGCGCCCCGCGGGCAAAATAAAACCACGGGGCGACGCAACGTTTCTGCGAACACAATGGCTCCGGCGTTTTCTCGTCTCCCGGAGGCAGGAAGCGGTGATGTCGGCGGGCAGCTCTTCTCGGCCACTTAGCCTCCGGTCCCCGGGGGTGGGGCTAAATAGCAAGGTACAATCCGTTCACGGCAAAATGAGCACTTTCGAAAGCCCTGCATAAGATCTATTTGTATGAGCATTGTGTATTCTCCCACCATATGTACAATTAACGTTACCATGGGCATGATCACTTTATCAGTGCGTCGATCAAGGGCGATTGTATAATTTCTAGAAAAGTAAATATTTTACAAATTTTCTCATTCTTACACTTATACGAATTAAAAATCAAACATTAAAATAAAATATTTCGGTATTCGCAAAAAATGCCATACTAATTTGATTACCATTTAATATAATAAATAATATTAAAAATAATTTCAATAAATAATTAAATGAATACGAATAAAATAACACAAATAATGTAGGCGAAGACAAAGAGCAATGTGTGGTTGCCTAAGTAATTTGTCTCGCTGTAAGACGATAGTCCGATCCAGTAAACTAGTTACAAAGAAACGGAGAAAAAAGCCTACGGCAGCGTTCACTTTTATATACCGTGTGTGTAAATAGATTAATTTATGTAAGAAAGGTTTTTGCCATCGAAAACAATTTTCGGTTAACTAAGCATTTTCTAATCAACATTTTTTACAAATCCGCGCGCAACCAGCGGCGTGTGGCGAACCGTTGCAAGGTAAGCTCTGGTTTGCTCTGTGCTACACCTAATCGTGCGCTAGTTCCCACATCGGCCACTTGACCGCAGTAGTGCAGTCGAAGTCACAGCACTTGTGTAATGCGTGCCTTGCCGCTCTCTTGTGAGTGGCCGCAGTACACACCCGCTCCTCACGGCTCCACTTTGGTTACCGGTTCCTGCTGCGCTCGCCGAGTTTGTACAGCTCTGAGCAAGCACCAGCTTACCCTGCAACACTTCGCCACACGCTACTGCCCGCAACTCCTTATTTTTAAAAGTTAGTATCATGTTGTTGAAATACCATATGTTAGTACTTATCTCAAGGGTTTCACACTTATAAGGCGACATTAGAATCCGAGGTCGCTGTGTCAATTTTTCTGATCCCAAGGTTTCGTGTTCGATTCCCGGCTGGACCGTAGTTGTGTTGAGTTTTTAAATCTAAGTATACACCACCTGCATTAGAAACCATTTGTAGGACGTTCGCTGTTACCCGCGTATTTTCGGTAGACCTGCTCACGATCTACTTTCCTGACCATTTGTATCCTTCCGACATGGTATGTAACATTGACATTGTCATTGACCGGAACGCTTTATCGGTTCGTCAATCGTTTGAAAGTATGGAATTGTTACTAATGTAAATACGCTACTTACACCNGACCGGAACGCTTTATCGGTTCGTCAATCGTTTGAAAGTATGGAATTGTTACTAATGTAAATACGCTACTTACACCCGGTAACAATTACTTAAGACGATTTCTGTAGCCGATAGCAAAGTAAAACATTTCTGTATATTGGTTTTTTTAGTAACAAAATTTTGCTTAAATTTTACTAAATGTTACAATTTTTTTTCTTTATACATCTTTGTACTTTGGCAATATTACCTTACTTTATAGCAAAGAAAAAAATGGGCTTTTTTGGTTTACAGCAAAGATTATACCAAAGGGAAATGCTGAGTTATATAAAAACTTTGCTTTAGTACGGTGTCGTTTTTAGTACGTAACGACACACATCAAATGTTACGCTACAGAAATAAATTCATTAGATCATTAGCATAAAGGTTTACTCTTCGTAATAAAGGAACTGACTTATCCAGAATGTTTCCTGCTGAACTATTGTAAAGGCAATGCAAGATTATATTTATTCTAATAAATAAATCAAATAAGTTTTTCTGTTGCAATATTTCTTTACGGTGGTTGATATTTAAATACAAATTCCTTTGCGGCAACAAATCATCTGGTACTGCAAATAAAGTGTCTTTAGAGTTTATGACGATTGTTATTCTTATAAAAATAAAATAAAGAAAATTTATATGTAATAAATACGATTTCCACATATTAAAAAATGTTAATGTAATACATTGTTAGCACTTCGAATTACTTTATTCTATGTCGCTACTAACTTCGTAGGGCGAAAGTGACTACGTGTGTCTGTTAACGTTTAAGTACGTAAGAGCAGGACATTTTCCAGAGGTTCATTTCGATAGTACTAAGCCAACCGACAATAACCTATATATAATATTGGAGCACAGTCGTCATTACCTTACGAATGGAATTACGCTGATGAAGGGGAATTACTTAGCCTTAGGGGGACTTTCTAGCAAATTAGTTTTTGTCAAATCGATGTGTGTCTCAATAACTTCAAAGTCCTGGGAAAATATTTTTTTCTCTGAAAGGTTGAAAACAAAAATAATTACAACCACGTGTTTAGAGCTTGGAGAAAAAATTAAGCATCATCTGTGATTCGATCATTTGGCTTCGAACACGTATCATAATGCCCAACTGTCGTAGAACAATTTTTACAGTAAATCAGTCGCAGCGATTGCGTTTCGACGTTTTTGAAAGCCGTCACACGCTGTTTCTTAATGGCCTAAAGAAGCAATTGTACGGTTTTAAATTTTTACTACGTGTCGTCAGCATTCCTCAAATTGTATTTCTCTACGCCAGGTGATATTTTTTTTTCTTATCGGATCCCCGAGGTGCAGGAGTCGCCCACTGTGTGGAAAATACGAGCGATAATAAATTGTGGTCTGGCGTGAAACCTCGCTTTTTTTTATATTTTTTTTTTCATAACTGCTTCCTCCCACAGTTCGCGCTATCTAACCACACGTCAAAAAAAAAAACACGTGAATAAATTTTTAGCTTGTGTGAAAAGCTGTTTAAATCCTTCGTCGATTTCACACCACGAAAATCATGGGGCTCCACCGAAAATACAATCACCTACTAAACGAAAGTTTACAAACTGCAATATTTATTTGCCCCAACGAATACAAAAAGATGTTAAAGACCGAGTAATGTTTAACATTTCCCGCAATAGACGCTAATAATATTTTACCCTAAGAGACGGGAAAACGTCGATGTAAGTGTATCAAACCACTCTAAAATTTTATCTCGTGACATTATTTTAAGAAATACATTAATACTTTCTGTACGAGTTTAAATTTTCATATTGCCAAGGATTATCACGATACCGTTCGTAAATACAAGGAAGATGTTAACAGAAAACTTAAACGTATATCTAAATTAACATTGCAAGAAGGCTAAAACGTTTTTTAAAAAATCCCTGTTTTACACACAGAAGGCAATTTTTCCCACTGGTTCTCTTCTTTTCGTTTTTAGTGCTATTTGGTAGGCAATCGGCATAACGATGAATCTCCACATTAAACCTTAACGTAACTCTACTTCGCCATTGCCATCAAACTCGAAAAATTTTATTGGTAATTTTGTTATTAAGGCTCTATACGTATATACTGATTTTCGGGTAGTGTTCAGAAAGGATTTTATGTCAAGTCACACGCAATTGAAGAATAAACTAAATGTTAAAATAATATCCTAACAAGCAATTAATTAGGTAAAAAGGTTACTTCATTAGAAATATGTGTAGAGTAGTTTATAACAAAAATTGTGTAGATATGCCAAACTTAACTTACGTATGAATACGGTAACAGCCACAGGTCTGTAAAGTTCGCATATTCATTTGGACTCGTGTAAGAATTCAAAATCCTACACTCACGTATTATTATAATGATTGGACCAAAGTTCGTTACGACACCCTTGCGACTACTTATGAGCCCGCAGTAAACAGGAAGAAATGTCGCGAGCGCCTCACGTGAAAACCAGACCAGAAGAAAAACTTGTCTTCCATGACGCCAGAAAGCTATTGTGGGCAGATTATGTGAAGGGCTTCCAAGTCTAGAGTGACGCCAAATAAATTCGTAAAATTCCCGCGCCTATAGCAATCGCATTTGTCAAATATTATCATGAATGACATACAAAAATAATGAGGTTGTGTTCGAAGACAAATGACAATGGTGTGGTAGAACTGAAATTCGAAATTTTATTGCACCTCACTGGCTGGTGACATCGAGAAAGGATAAACTGGGGCAGATCGCAGCTTTCCAACGCTCATGACGTTTCGCTGTGTATTTGGTTGTTTTCGTCTCATTGCACTTGTGCTGTCCTACTATTTATAAGTTGTTCGTTGTCAGAATGGATTATATTTTTTATCTTTTTATATTTTTTGTGACTCCTTGCTGTTTTGTGTTTCCTATATTAATTTTGCTGTAGTCGTCTGGTTACATTTGTGTTGTCTTTGCTGTTTTGGTGTCGTCCGTTGTCGGGCAGGGTAATTATATTTGTTTGATATTTCATGTGTTTTTTGACCTGCAATATTTTTTTGTTCTACGTCCGTTGCGCTGAGACTTACTGCTTTTTGTGTTTTGCTTGTAGTTTCGGCGGTTTTCGTCTTAAGGGGTTACATGGGTTTCAAAGCGGAAAAAAATAATATTTTTTCTCTAATTTTGTAAAATCTAATTTAAAAATTATTTTATTTAGATTTTCAGTGTATAAAAGAACAACTTTTGAACAACATTTAATTAAATTTGTATCCAAAAATTTTGAAAATTCAGCCATTGAGAGCTGGTTTTCGGAGACCCCCCCCCCAAAAATGTATCCTCGCGGTGGACAGGATAACTCATGATTGGTTCATCTGAAATCAAAAACCAAACATTCTCTGTTAGCAGCTGAGTGCAGCTAGTGATTGAACAAAGGATAAAAAAGAAAATGTAAATTAGAATTTTTGGCAGAGTTTTATGCAAAAAGTACGATGTTTGGTGAAATATAGACCATGTATTGCATTGTAAAATATGTTGTGATNTGAATTTTTGGCAGAGTTTTATGCAAAAAGTACGATGTTTGGTGAAATATAGACCATGTATTGCATTGTAAAATATGTTGTGATCTAAGAAAAAAAATTCTTCGTTCAAGCACTAGTCAATACAATCTAGAAGAAGTGTGCACAATTTCAACAAGATCGGTGCATTAGTTTTTCAGAAATCGTGTCCACCGACTTCAAAAATACAGTTTTGAGAAAAAAGTGATTAAAGAAAAAAAGGGAGATTTTTTTTNAGAAATCGTGTCCACCGACTTCAAAAATACAGTTTTGAGAAAAAAGTGATTAAAGAAAAAAAGGGAGATTTTTTTTTACTAAAATGGAATCGTCGATTCTAGCCCCATATAGCAAAGGTCCTGCTGCAGCTGCAATATCCAGGGCTTCCTTTTGCTCTTGTCTGAGGCGAATTCTTGCTTCTCGAGTCCCAGCTAAGAGTATGCGATGTTCATCTTCTTTCTGCGCATAATCGTGGCTATTTCGGCCAAGTTTGATGTCCATNGACCGGAACGCTTTATCGGTTCGTCAATCGTTTGAAAGTATGGAATTGTTACTAATGTAAATACGCTACTTACACGCGGTAACAATTACTTAAGACGATTTCTGTAGCCGATAGCAAAGTAAAACATTTCTGTATATTGGTTTTTTAGTAACAAAATTTTGCTTAAATTTAACTAAATGTAAAAATTTTTTTTCTTTATACATCTTTGTACTTTGGCAATATTACCTTACTTTATAGCAAAGAAAAAAATGGGCTTTTTTGGTTTACAGCAAAGATTATACCAAAGGGAAATGCTGAGTTATATAAAAACTTTGCTTTAGTACGGTGTCGTTTTTAGTACGTAACGACACACATCAAATGTTACGCTACAGAAATAAATTCATTAGATCATTAGCATAAAGGTTTACTCTTCGTAATAAAGGAACTCACTTATCCAGAATGTTTCCTGCTGAACTATTGTAAAGGCAATGCAAGATTATATTTATTCTAATAAATAAATCAAATAAGTTTTTCTGTTGCAATATTTCATTACGGTGGTTGATATTTAAATACAAATTCCTTTGCGGCAACAAATCATGTGCTGATGCAAAGAAAGTGTCTGTAGAGTTTCTGACGATTGTTATTCTTATGAAAATAAAATAAAGAAAAACTATATGTAATAAATACGATTTCCAAATATTAAAAAAAGTTAATGTAATACATTGTTAGCACTTCGAATTACTTTATTCTATGTCGCTACTAACTTCGTAGGGTGAAAGTCACTACGTGTGTCTGTTAACGTTTAAGTACGTAGGAGCAGGACATTTTCCAGAAGTTCATTTCGATAGTACTAAGCCAACCGACAATAACCTATATTAAAATATTGGAGCACAGTCGTCATTACCTTACGAATGGAATTACGCTGATGAAGGGGAATTACTTAGCCTTAGGGGGACTTTCTAGCAAATTAGTTTTTGTCAAATCGATATGTGTCTCAATAACTTCAAAGTCCTGGGAAAATAGTTTTTTCTCTGAAAGTTTGAAAACAAAAATAATTACAACCACGTATTTAGAGCTTGGAAAAAAAATTAAGCAGCATCTGTGATTCCATCATTTGGCTACGAACACGTATCATAATGCCCAACTGTCGTAGAACAATTTTTTTAGTAAATCTGTCGAAGCTATTGCGTTTCGACGTTTTTGAAAGCCGTCACACGCTGTTTCTTAATGACCTAAAGAAGCAATTGTAGGGTTTTAAATTTTTACTACGTGTCGTCAGCATTCCTCAAATTGTATTTCTCCACGCCAGGTGATATTTTTTTTTCTTATCGGATCCCCGAGGTGCAGGAGTCGCCCACTGTGTGGAAAATACGAGCGATAATAAATTGTGGTCTGGCGTGAAACCTCGCTCTTTTTTTATTTATTTTTTTCATAACTGCTTCCTCCCACAGTTCGCGCTATCTAACCACACGTCAAAAAAAACACGTGAATAAATTTTTAGCTTGTGTGAAAAGCTGTTTAAATCCTTCGTCGATTTCACACCACGAAAATCATGGGGCTCCACCGAAAATACAATCACCTGCTAAACGAAAGTTTAGAAACTGCAATATTTATTAGCCCCAACGAATACAAAAAGATGTTAAAGACCGAGTCATGTTTAACATTTCCCGCAATAGACGCTAATAATATTTTACCCTAAGAGACGGGAAAACGTCGATGTAAGTGTATCAAACCGCTCTAAAATTTAATGTCGTGGCATTATTTTAAGAAATACATTAATACTCTCTGTACGAGTTTAAATTTTCATATTGCCAAGGATTATCACGATACCGTTCGTAAATACAAGGAAGATGTTAACAGAAAACTTTAACGTATATCTAAATTAACATTGCAAGAAGGCTAAAACTTTTTTTTAAAAACCCCTGTTTTACACACAGAAGGCAATTTTTCCCACTGGTTCTCTTCTTTTCGTTTTTAGTGCTATTTTGTAGGCAATCGGCATAACGATGAATGTCCACATTAAACCTTAACGTAACTCTACTTCGCCATTGCCATCAAACTCGAAAAATTTTATTGGTAATTTTGTTATTAAGGCTCTATACGTATATACTGATTTTCGGGTAGTGTTCAGAAAGGATTCTATGTCAAGTCACACGCAATTGAAGATTAAACTAAATGTTAAAATAATATCCTAACAAGCAATTAATTAGGTAAAAAGGTTACTTCATTAGAACTATGTGTAGAGTAGTTTATAAAAAATATTGTGTAGATATGCCAAACTTACCTTACGTATGAATACGGTAACAGCCACAGGTCTGAAAAGTTCGCATATTCATTTGGACTCGTGTAAGAATTCAAAATCCTACACTCACGTATTATTTTAATTATTGGACCAAAGTTCGTTACGACACCCTTGCGACTACTTATGAGCCCGCAGTAAACAGGAAGAAATGTCGCGAGCGCCTCACGTGAAAACAAGACCAGAAGAAAAACTTGTCTTCCGTGACGCCAGAAAGTTATTGTGGGCAGATTATGTGAAGGGCTTCCAAGTCTAGAGTGACGCCAAATAAATTCGTAAAATTCCCACGCCTATAGCAATCGTATTTGTCGAATATTATCATGAACGACATACAAAAATAATGAGGTTGTGTTCGAAGACAAATGACAATGGTGTGGTAGAACTGAAATTCGAAATTTTATTGCACCTCACTGGCTGGTGACATCGAGAAAGGATAAACTGGGGCAGATCGCAGCTTTCCAACGCTCATGACGTTTCGCTGTGTATTTGGTTGTTTTCGTCTCATTGCACTTGTGCTGTCCTACTATTTATAAGTTGTTCGTTGTCAGAATGGATTATATTTTTTATCTTTTTATATTTTTTGTGACTCCTTACTGTTTTGTTTCTCCTGTATTAATTTTGCTGCAGTCGTCTGGTTACATTTGTGTTGTCTTTGCTGTTTTAGTGTCGTCCGTTGTCGGGCAGGGTAATTATATTTGTTTGATATTTGATGTGTTTTTTGGCCTGCAATATTTTTTTGTTCCACGTCCGTTGCGCTGAGACTTACTGCTTTTTGTGTTTTGCTTGTAGTTTCGGCGGTTTTCGTCTTAAGGGGTTACATGGGTTTCAAAGCGGAAAAAAATAATATTTTTTCTCTAATTTTGTAAAATCTAATTTAAAAATTATTTTATTTAGTTTTTCAGTGTATAAAAGAACAACTTTTGAACAACATTTAATTAAATTTGTATCCAAAAATTTTGAAAATTCAGCCATTGAGAGCTGGTTTTCGGAGACCCCCCCAAAAAATGTATCCTCGCGGTGGACAGGATAACTCATGATTGGTTCATCTGAAATCAAAAACCAAACATTCTCTGTTAGCAGCTGAGTGCAGCTAGTGATTGAACAAAGGATAAAAAAGAAAATGTAAATTAGAATTTTTGGCAGAGTTTTATGAAAAAAGTACGATTTTTGGTGAAATATAGACCATGTATTGCATTGTAAAATATGTTGTGATCGAAGAAAAAAAATTCTTCGTTCAAGCACTAGTCAATACAATCTAGAAGAAGTGTGCACAATTTCAACAAGATCGGTGCATTAGTTTTTCAGAAATCGTGTCCACCGACTTCAAAAATACAGTTTTGAGAAAAAAGTAATTAAAGGAAAAAAGGGAGATTTTTTTTACTAAAATGGAATCGTCGATTCCAGCCCCATATAGCAAAGGTCCTGCTGCAGCTGCAATATCCAGGGCTTCCTTTTGCTATTGTCTGAGGCGAATTCTTGCTTCTCGAGTCCCAGCCTCAACTCAGTCTCAGCTAAGAGTATGCGATGTTCATCTTCTTTCTGCGCATAATCGTGGCTATTTCGGCCAAGTTTGATGTCCATACCGTGCAAAAAAATTATTAAAGCTGATATTTCTTTGTTGAAAGTGCAGGCAGCGATTAACGCAGCAATTTCCACTATTTTTGAACCAGCAGGTGCTTATTTATTTTAGAATTACATTATCACTTCTACAGCAACTTTTGTTCCTCGTCCATACATTGTGCTCTTAATTTTTTTGTTACTCTTTCGTAGTTACTTTAAGAGATGGAAGTCCAATCAAATTTAGAAAAACAATAATGCAGGACCAATCAGGGTAAGATTCCCACAACGGATAATTCTAGCGTCATGAAATACGATCGAGATTTGATCACTTCAGATCGTTTAACTATTATGGTTCCAGAGACTTTAAGTACGGGAATAAAAAGTGACTAGTGTCAGTGGAAATTAGTGTACTTGATATTAATATATTTTTTATAACTAATTATAACATTTAACAGAACTTACTTTAAAAGGTAATATATAACACGGATTTAAGTTGTTTGTGAAGTCTACCAGGCGTATTATGAATCAAATTCCTCTATAAAGTGACCTGCACTACCAAGTAAATGAATGTAAGCTTTTGGGGCCAAAGAAGCAGCTTGTATAGATGGAATTTTCGTAGTAGCAATCAAATTGATTCAACGTGGATAAACTTTTCATAAAGTGCATAAATTTTCACAAATAAATAGCTTTACACAGAAAATATTTATATATCACAGTTAAAGTTTTCATCCTTAAGCAAAATGGAAAATTGTATTAAAACATAATTCACTTTTAAAAATGAATAGCAATCAGCATTTAACCTACAAAAACTCAATGCTCCTGAAAACTATTTCTTCGGCGTCTTTGCCTTATTTTAATATTGTATACAAAATATTGAAATGAAAAATGTTTGTTCTCTCGATAGAAAAAGCAACATCAATGTATTTTTTTAGAATAAGTTACAGATGTGCTATAGTGTCTTAATTTCTATCAAAACCTTTATAATTCAATGCAAATGCAAAAAAAATTAAATTAATCTAAATGATATGTTACTTACAACTTACAAGAACATAGTAATACCATTAAAACATTTTATCTTTGGTATTGTAAAAGGACAAAAGTACAACTTTCGCAAGTCATAATATACATTATTTTAGATTAATTATACTACGTATTAACTTTACATTATGTATCCACAAATCGCGACATATAAAGCATTCTACCACAACCATGTTTTACGTGAGAGAAAGTGAAGAGTTTCCGGCGGCTCAGAACAGCGAGGTCTTGAGAGCTGATGAGGGTGATTAAGGTGAGTATGGAGCAGCGTCGGAATGAAGGGTCGGGGGAAACAGGAGATCCCCGAGAAAGCCCGCCAACCAGCAGCATCATCCGGCACGACTCCCACATGTTAAAATCCGGGAGTGAA